>JAKCPI010006389.1:0-155277 GCA_023213315.1 Euborellia annulipes | reverse complement strand
ATTCCATCAAAGGAGAATGTTTATCCTACACTTCCTCCACCCCTCACACACATTGGAGAGATTTGGTTTCCTGAATTGAAGTAGTTACTCTTAGGGGAAATATCTACCTGTCGATTTGTTAAATATTTCCTTTATCGGTGATTTCGAATCACAAATAAACCTAAAATGGGAATAACGGAATTGCTCTCCGCGAGGTGAGGCGACTTTTATCTAAAGTAACATCGGTTTTTCTATTTTACCGTAAAAACAAGTTTAAGTTTCTATTTTTAAATTCTTACAATTTCCCCTAGAATAATTCTTTGGCTGTCTTCCATCATTCCATATATTAAATCTTTATAATCAATTATTCATACAATTTACTTTTTTTATTTTTATAATCCCACCATAAGAACAGTTTGTCAGCCTTCTATTATTTTAACCCTTAGGCTGAACGCATACCAATTGAGCAAAAAGTTTTCGGACAAAACGTTTTTTGTCTAATCGTGCCTTTCAATGCTTTTCTATGGGTCAACGCACATCGAGGAGGCAAAACACAATTGAGCATGATTCGACATCATTGATCAAAATGTTTTGCCATTGAGCGTTTTGCTCAATCGGTGTGCTTTGGCATTGAAAAAAATGTTCGACCATTGAGCAAATAATGCCAACGCACACCGATTAGGCAAAAACGCTCAATGACAAAACATTTTGCTGAATGGCAAAACATTTTGTCCAATGGCAAAACATTTTGCTGAATGGCAAAGCTTTTTGTCCGAATGGCAAAACATTTTGTTGAATGGCAAAGCATTTTGTTAAATGGCAAAACATTTTGTTGAATGGCAAAACATTTTGCTCTAATCGGTGTGCGTTGGCATAGAGCAAAGCGTTTGTGCTCTTCAGCAAAACGTTTTGTCCAAGAACGTTTTGCTAAATTGCTGTGCGTTCAGCCTTAGAATTGTTGATGTTTTTTGGTATAAAGAGAGCTTCTCTTCTAAATATTTTGCCTATGAGGAGTGAAAAATAGATTGCAAAGAATAAATAATGAGAGAGAAGTAAGAAGATGACGTAAGCCGTGCAAGAGTCTAGGATTGAGAATATTTCATATTCGCTGAAGTACAGTGAGTGAGCGACAAGGTAGAGAGCACCCGATCGTTTTCTATGTTTTTATAAAAGTAGAAAATCTTTATTGGAATTCTCTCCTTGAAACACAAAAGTTTCCAATAAATATTTTTCATATTTTTTTTTTTAAAACAACACATGAAAAAACTTATCGATGTGCTTCAACTTTGATACTTCTCAGAGAACAATTTCTTTTAACTTTAAACTGATAATCGTAAGCTATAGTTAAAACATGATTTCATTAGTAAAATTAAAACTAAAAATACCATGTTTCAATATAACACTTTGAAACATATTTCGACACTTAAAGTCATCTTCAGAAGTACGATAATACAAAAACTATTTGTATTTGAAATTGGCATAAATAATATATTGCTATATTTAGTTTTAATATATCTACAAAAAAAAAACTAACTTTTTGGGGGAGGGTCCTGCATCTCTCCCACCCCATGGATCCCCTCCTAATGGATTTTTATGCATCGGCAATTATTTAATTTAACTATTATCGTTGCTTATATTAATTGTAACATTTAATAAATTATTCAATTAAAAATAATTATTTTTCTCTCTTTGAAATACTCTCATCCCGGATATTAATAATCAAAAAAGGTGATTAAAATTTTGGTTATTTTACCTCTAAATGCGAAATAAGAGACTTGAAATATATTCGTGAATAGTTTCTTTCTTTTTCGAATAAGATTTAGCATCCCATAAAATTCGGTTTTTTTTTTCTTTTTATTTCTAAAGTAAATTCTAAATTTTTCACTGATAATGGGACATTATAAACCACATAAATGCAGATAATAAAAGTTAAGAAAACAGAGTTTAATGAGCATTCTGTCATTTAATCTGTTACAGATAAATATATTGGAGCGCGTCTTTAAACTTTAAATGAGTATAGAACACTTTATAAAAATTGGTGAAATCATTATACATGTTTCGGGTTATCCCACAAATTTACAGAATATAATCTACCACAGCTGGTCGGAACACAGGAGGATTTGGGCGTGTTGATTAATTAAAAAAATTTTTAATTATTTTTTAATACTGGTACATGTTTAATTTTTATCAGGTCAAACGTATGCATTATCTTTTTACGTTTGACCTGAGAAAAATTAACATGTATTTAAAAATGATTAAAAATTTATTTTAATTAATCAACACGCCAAAAACCTGTGTTCCGGCGAGTGTAGCTGTGGCAGATTGAAATAAATTCAAGGTAAAACCAGAATGAAATAAAAAATAATTTTAAAATTACAAGAAATTTAATAAATTTAGTTTTAATAAAATATCCTTTAAAAATTACGGGAAATCCTGTCAATTTCGTTTCAACAAAATTTCCTTTAAAATTTACAGGAAATACTGTCAATTTCGTTTCAACAAAATTTCCTTTAAAAATTACGGGAAATCCTGTCAATTTCGTTTCAACAATTTTTCCTTTAAAATTTACAGGAAATACTGTCAACTTCGTTTTAACAAAAATTCCTTTTAAATTTAAAGGAAAAATGGTCAGTTTTTTTCAACAGGAAAACCTTTTAAAATTATAAGATGCACCTTCAATTTCGTTTTAACAAGGTATCCCATTGAATTGACGAGAAACCTCATTGACGCATTTTCATTACGGTTTCGGAATGAATTGAAGGGATTTCCATTGAATTTACAAGGTTTTTTTTTTCAGTGTAGGGATGCTGGGACGATGGCTCTCTTGTGTTCCGTGAATATGTTGCATTGGGTGGGATAATTGATTTTAATTCGGCAGAGCATTGACCATGGTAATACCTGTAGAAGAGAGATAGTGCAGACACGCTTCTTCTATGAATGTTAAAATTGTCACTTCCTTGTCCTATCTGATCTATTGTTCCACGAGGAGGGTTTTACCCTATTTTAAAACCGCTTATTTAAACAAAAAAAAAAAAAGCTTTGAAAGATTGAAAAATTTGATTCCAAAAGAATGAAGGAATTTTGTTTTAATTATAATTAATGTTGAATGTTTCTTTGATGATTGGTTGGCGAATCAGAGAAAAAGGGATGGATAGAGTGGGTGCCTAAGCCCTTTTGCCTCCCTTCCATCCCTCGCACTCTCAACAATCGATATTCAACCGAATCCTAATTATAGCCAATACATAGTATTGATTAAAAGTGACGTCACTCGGCAAACTTTATAGGGAAATAAATACATCGTTATTATTTCAAATAAGCATTTTTATTTGATAAGGTTTTTTATTTCTTTTAATTATAAAAAAATATAACAAAATATGTTTATAAAATATATTTTTAGTTAAATTAAAACTTATTAATTAAAGTACTATCTATTGCAATAGTAGTGAGCCGGGTAGTTAGGCAACCCAAATGGCACACGCACACTATAGCTTTCTTGTCCGATCAAATTCTTTACTTTCCGAATGACCCTCGTATAAGCAAAAAAATCATTTTTTTTTTCTATTTTCTCTTACCTATGTGTATATATGTAATATATATAGAGAGAGAAAGTATTGGATTCGTGTCAAAAAATTCGATGTCGAGATTTTGATGGAGCTTCACGTTTTGAGGTTCCCTGAATCCAAAAAAGTGGTTTTCGCGACATGGTCTGTCTGTGTGTCTGTGTGTCTGTGAACAAACATATCTCAACGAACGAAAAGAGCTAGCGAAGTTAAATTGTATATTTAAGTTAGGCACCCCCATGGGACGTGACACGGAAGCTTTTGAACAAAATCGGCCAAAGAGTACTAGTACTTTACTGATGTACTTTTTCAGTTTTTTTCGATTTTCTCAAAATTTGCTCCAACGATTTTTTTTTAAATTCAAAAATCAATTATTTTTTAGATTCTTTTTAAAATGTATATTCTCATTTTGTGATTGAAATCTTCTGAAGACCACTTTACTCTTGTTCTCCATAGAAAAGATAGGAGAAATGGTTGCCATGGTAACAAAATATAAATATTTTGCCATACTTATAAATTTTACATCTTGAAAATCGAATGTACCGTACTGACGGAAACTAAATACATGTCGACACAAAAATCTGGTGTGACAAGCACTGAACACAACTTTCGATTACCGAAGGTAAGAGAGTTTTGCTGTGCCCAGCACACCAGATTTTTTTCTATTAAGCTTCCCATTTCGAATTTTGTTCTATTTATTTAATTGATTTATTATACAAAATGAATTATGTCTATATAAAATATTAATAAAAAATATATCTGCCTTTAACAAATATGTAATATTAATCAAACGGTAAATATAATTAATTATATTAGCTTATATTAAGTTTTATTTGAGATCACTAATTAACCAGATGTGATTGTTACTTTTTTATTCCATCTCAAAAAGGAGGGTTTTGTCATCATTCCCCTTCTTCCCCGCCCTTCGGACTTGGCGTAGGGGTTAGCGTGCTGGCCTTCTGTACCAAGGGTCACAGGTTCGCATCCCGTCTCATGCGACAATTTATTACTTTCTCTTACCCATATGTATATGTTAATATACATATATCCTATTGGATTCATGTCAAAAATTTGATGTCGAGATTTTGATTGATATACATTTTTTTCGATTTTCTCAAAATTCCCTCCAACGATTTTGATTAAAATTCAAAAATCAATTATTTTTTAGATGCTCTTTAAAATGTATATTCTCATTTTGCCATTCAAATATTCTGAAGACCACTTTACTCTTGTATTTTATAGGAAGGATAGGAGAAATAGTTGCCATTGTAACAGAATATAAATATTTTCCCATACTAATAAATTTTACATCTTGAATTCTAATTTATCGGCGGAAACTAAATATATGTCGACACGAAAAATCTTGTGTGACAATCACAGTGTGCTGTGCGACCCAGTCACACAAGATTTTTCAATTTAATTGGCTCCCAATAATTTGAAATAAATAGAGAATGCCCTCCGTTGCTGAAAAAGACCTTAAATAAATTAAAAAAAAAAAAATTTCCCCCTCCATCCAGCGCTCTCCTTCCCTCCCTCAATAACTGACCGATGCTTGGCTTTGAATCTCTTTCTATTCCCTCCCTCTCACAGTTGAGAGGGAAACTATCTAGTGTAAAGTGCCATCGTATTTCTAACTAGAAACTATTCATCAATTTCGGTAATTATTATCCCTTCAAGATCTTTTAATGTATTTATTTTATTAAATAGATTAAACAAAAATAATCGAATCTAGTTGACTTTATTTTACTATTAATATAATTAATCTTTTAGGTTATCTTTTCTTATATCATCATGACATCATTTGGAACTTGGGCAAATCCTTCTTTATTATTTAAGCCGATCATAAACCAAAGTAGTAAGTCCACTTTTTGAATTTTTCATAATAAAAACACTTAATACCTAACATATTAATCTTTAAAATAATTTTTATATTTGGACCTTGTTAACCTCTATGAGAAGAAATAATTTCTGATTTTATATTCTTTGTTTAAAATCTCTTTTTTAACACTGAAATAGCCAAATTTAATTAATTAGAAAGATTTGAAATATACTTTACCTCCTTTTTATTTACTCAATAAAATTTAGAATCATCTTTATAATAAATATTCCCTTTATTTTATTAACTCGTTCATCTCTGAAAGGCACATTTTAAAAACCCATTTGATTCTTTTTTACTTTCCCTTATCTAATAATGTAATAAATGAATATTAGTCATTATTTTAGAATTTGTAATATAAAAAATTTGCATACAAAAGTAACTGAACAGACACATTCGGTCCTTTGTCAAGTTGGTCATTTTTTTATTTATTGTATATACAAGGTGTCTTTGGATAATATCTCAAGGCAATGTATTCTCCTTATTTTTTCTAAAATTTTGATAAATGCATTAAATATTCCACTATTAATTTAACGTTCTGTAGGCTTTGACTCTTTATTTTTTTTTTCCATATAAATAATTTTTAGTTTAATTGTTACTTTCAAGAAAAAAATATTTCCTAAAAGAATCGTAAATCACTTAATAATTGTTCACATATAAAAGTTACTTTTATGTCTTTCTGGATCGAAGGCCAAATAGTCCTGCACTTGGATTAAAGTCAAGGTTAATGGCTTGATAATCCAATACCCAGTGGCTTGTCTCCTCTCTTCAGTTATAAAATTTTTGAAAAATAACTGTCAATTAAATATCGATTAACATATTATTCATTCTAAAAAAAATCCATGAATATTTATCGAAAATGAATATATTGCCTTTGATACCGAATGACATAAAAGCCAAATAGATGTAAATATTAGAAGAAATATGCAAATATATCAATATTAATTAATATTTATTTCAATCCCTCAGATAGGGAAACCTTGGATCATGTATCTCTGTCTGCTTTAATCAAATTAAGAAATTAATGGAGATTTTTTTCAGCCAACTTATTTAATTAAAACAAAAGTCGTGTTTCGATTCTAGATTGGGTTCATCTTCAAGCTAGTTTAATCAAAAAAAAGTTAACATTTATATTTTTTATGTTGCATATGGTGCCAACAGCTTATTATTAATCAGATTATTTTTTGTCTAAATTTTTTTGTGTAGTTTTTTCAGTTGACTGACAGATTAGACAACTACTGGGAAAAATAAAACTTCAATAATTCATTGCAGTGACGGTGCACCCATTCGTTTCCAACATATCGCCTGCAGAGAATCATAATGACGAAATCCGAAATTCAACAATTCGAGAAAAGGGGTTTGAAAGTTTTATAACATATACATTAAATAGTTGTGCAACAAATTAATGGGCCAGAATCAATAGCAAAGAATGGAAATATATTTTCGCCACTTTGCTACTCAAAAGAGAAGGCGTTTTAACAACGTTTCGTAGGCTTAACTCAAAAATTGAATTTTCGAACTTTTGCCACTTTTATTCTCAGCAGGCGATATGTAGACCTTCAGAACCTATATATGGGGGTTCAGAGCATAAGTGAACCAAGTCCACTTTTTACTCTTTTGAGAAAAAATGAATCTCCTTATATTTAATTTCTCTTAAAAGATAGAAATTTTTATTTATTTTACATCTCATCAATCATTAAGATCTTAAATTATAATGTATTTTGCATTAAGGATCTGCTGCACTCTGGAGGATTAGTATTGAAATTCGGACATACTGTAGTTCATTATTACACCGAATAACTACCCTAATTTACTCTCCAAAAAGGGAAAAATAAGAAAATTGTTTACTTTTGGACTTTGTCCACTTTTGCTTTGAACGACCAGGTATACTAGTTATATATCTGGTAGGCTATGTATTTTTTTTTTTTTTTTTTTTTTTTTTATGAAGAGGTTCATATGGTCGAAATGCATCCGTCGTAAGCCAATAAAAGTCTCTACAATGAATTACTGAAGTTTCATTCTTCCCAACAATTCTAAAAATTTAACCAAAACCCGTTGAATTTTTTGGGGTTTGAAATAACGATTCTTCTCTAAACTGCCAGCCAACTGTAGCATCACCTGAAAACCCTGTATAAGTCTCTATAAGTAAAAACAAATTTCGATTTCTAGAATTGTCTACCTCATCTTTAGAGTCTTAAAATAAAATAATTTGGCAAACTAAAACAATAGCTTTAGGAATGAGTTTAATCCCACATTAATAAGTTGAGAAAATCAAGAAATATCTCTTAAAATATATTATTTGATTTTGAATTCATTTTAAGAGAAATTAAATTGTTGTTTGGTCATAAATTTTTCTTTTTACCTTGAAGGGAAACAATAAGTTACAGATAAGACAAGCTATGTGTGAAATTCTATGTTTATTTCATCCAAAATATCTCTTGTTTGATCATAGTTCACTTCGTGTGAAATAAATTGTACTGCATTGTATTGGATCAGATGAAAGGAGAAAAAGAAAAACGAGAGAAATCCAATTAAGTTTTCTTATTTGATTTTTTTTCTTTTCTTTAAATAAAACATTAATCTTTCATTTATTACTTCACTGAAGGTATTAATTATAAATAAATAAACTCATCTTTAATGATAAAGTAATAAATTAAAACAGTTAATTGGAAATTGGGGAGAAAAATCGTAATTAATTCTGAATCTATTTTTATCACCCTGTTTATTAGAAGAAGCTAAATTAGCCTTTGCTTCCATAGAAATGTATATATTTATAAGATCATAACTTCTATTTCCTATTACAGCTGTCAATGCTATACGTTTGGAAATCCCCTGCCCCGGGTCTAAAAATAACTGCTGTTTTAATCCTCAGAAAAATTTGCAAAAACTCATTATTCCTCAAAAAAGCTTGTTTAGAGTAATAGAAAAAGTACAGTTCCACTACGAGTTATTGTCGTTTTGAGTACAAAACCGTAGTAGAAGTTGAGGAGAAACGAGGGGCACTGAGTAGTTAAGCCGTAATAATTTTGCATTGGTGTTGAGGAGAACTGAGGAGTTTTTAAGCATATCAATATATGCTAATTACACTATTTATTATTTGTAAATCAAAGGGTTATTATTTTTCAGAAAAAAGCTTTGTATTTGATTTATTTATTTGTTATTATGATTAAAATAATCATTTCCCTGGGCCACAGAGTCTTAAACTCTTATGTTAGAGGCATTGGCGTAGCCAGAAATTTTTGATGGGGGGTTCAAGAAAATTTTTTCCAAAATTTAAGATAATTTTAGGGCATTTATAAATCATTTTGGTTTTTTTTTTTTTTAAATTATTATATTTTACTTTCTCTTACCCTATATGAAATATAATTTGTATTATATAGCTTAAATATCTAGTCATAGCTTAAGTTCCATGGGGGGGGGGTTGAGAAGTAAAACAAGTATTTAGGAGGAGTAAAATAGCAGTTATTTTTCGACCCTGTTGTGTCTAAAAAAGGGAATCCCGCAAAATTGTCTGTGTGTCTGTGAACAAAATAACCCAAGAAGAGCTAGAGGGTTGAAATTTGATATTTAAGTTAGGTATCTTCCTGGCACTTAATACGAAGCTTTAGAACAAAATCGGCCAAAGAGTACTAGTACTTTACTGGTGTACTTTTTCAGTTTTTTCGATTTTTTCAAAATTCGTTTTAACGATTTTGATTAAAATTCATAAATCAATTATTTTTTAGATGTTCTCATATTTGCCCTCAAATTTGTTTTAAGCACACTTTACTCTTGTATTGGTTTTAATAGTAGGAATCCGTTAAAATAAAATAACCGCGATTAGTGGTTAAAAAGGTGTTAGAAGAGAAAATTCCGGATTTGGTTAATCACAACTGTAAATTTTTTTTATAATAAAAAATTATAATTATAAATATTTATTATAATAGCAAGATAAAATTATTAATTACCTCGTTCTATGTTCATTTTGTTCAAAGCTATGTATCGTATAAAGTCTAAATGGCATGAGATGCCGAAAGACTAAAATAAAAAAATAAAAAAATTCAAGAGAAAAAAATTAGAAAACATTGCTAGTTGACAATACATAAATCTGGTGTGACTGGTCGCACTCTTACCTTCCGTAATCGAAAGTTGTGTTCTGTTCTTGTCATGCAAGATTTTTTGAGTCTACATATGTTTAGTTTCCACCGATATATTAGAATTCAAGATGTAAAATTTATAAGTATGGGAAAATATTATATTTTGTTATCATGGCAACTATTTCTCCCGGTTTGTTAATCAGAAGATCTAGGATAAAGGTAGAAATTATATTATTAATAATATTTTCTCTTTTTTTACTTTCTCGTATACGAAGTAGAGAAAGTATTATAATCGTCAAAAAATTCACGATTTTTTAACTACTCGATTACCTAACTACTACAGCCAGATCGATGAAATTTAGGGGTAAAAACAGCCAAATTTAAAACACTATGAAAGCTTTACAATTTCTCGGAGAAGTTTTGGTCCATTTATTGTACGTCACCTGGAAATTGTAAAGCATTCATAATTTTTTCATTTTGGCTGCCCTTCCTCTCTCAACCGATATTATATATTAAATTTCACCTCAAAAGAGAATTTTGGAATATTAAATCTCTATGTATTGTTTGTTAATAAATAATCATGAAATTAAAATCCCACGAAAAAGAAAGTTTTTTTTCTGAATGTTTTAATTAAAATCTTGATAAATTAGTAATTTCTGACATTTAATTGCATGGTTTTTAATTACTATAGGATTCTCAATAACCTTTTCATACAATTGGTTAGTTAATGTAAGTTAAGCACACGTTCATATTTTTTTTTCTTTGATGAGAATTTAATATTTTAATATTCATAGTTTCTTAAATTTACAAGATAGAGTTTTTCAATCTCTCCAACCAACTGCCTTCCTGAACATATACGTACGTGGAGGTGTCAAAAAATGACCGGAATGATTTTTTTACTAGAAAATTCTGCTTACTTTTATTCAAATTCCATTACATACCTTCAAAGTAATCTCCCTGGGACAAAATACAACGATTCCAGGATTCAGTCCACTGTTGAAAACACTTCCTGAAGCCCCTTTTTTGATAGTCTGTTAAGTACACCCGAAATTTTGTTGTTTAGCTCTCGTTCACTCTGAAAATGACGACCCCAAAGCTTTTTTGTTCACTTCCGGAAATAGGTGGAAGACACACGGCGCTAGGTCCGGTGAATAAGGTGGATGTGGCATCGCCTCATTGCTTGATGTTTCTTGAATCGAGATGGGGCGATGTGCCGGTGCATCATCGTGGTGAAGGATCCCATTTGAGCAAGATGTGGTCTTTTTGTTGCAATTTTCCTTCTTAATAGCCCCTTAAATACTTCACAATAGTAATTCTCAGTAACATATCTTGCTTATCCACCACGTGATCGAGAGCTAAATAACAAAATTTCGGATGTACAGTGAGGGAAAATATTAAGTCCCACCGATACATTTTCTACTTGTGATTATTTCATTATTTAAAAAATATATATATATATATATATATATATATATATTTTAATGGCAACTTTCATGGTTCAAACCTATAAAATTTCCAATAAAGATTTTCATTTATAAAAACAATGAAATAATCACAAGTAGAAAATGCATGGGTGAGACTTAATATTGACCCTCACTATACTCAACAGAATATCAAAAAGGGGCTTCAGGAAGTGTTTTCAACAGTGGACTGAAAGATGGAATCGTTGTATTTTGTCAGAGGGAGATTACTTTGAAGGTATGTAATGGAATTTGAATAAAAGTAAGCAGAATTTTCTCGTAAAAAATCCTTCCGGTTATTTTTTGACAACCCCCATATGTAGAATTAATTCCACGTAAAATTGATTTCAATATCAAGAATAGTTTAACAAATATTTAAAAGTATTAGTAGTCAATTTTTTTTTTTTTTTTTTTTTTGAGACTTTTTAAATTTAATCTTGATTTTGGTAACTTTTAAAAAATTCGTTTAACTTTATAATGAGATATCGAATAAATGACAAAGACTTATGAAGCGACACAAAAAAGGATTAAATCTTAATTAAAATCTAAAATTTAACAGGAAATTTAATCAACCAAATCTCAAAATTATTTGTTATTTGTACAAAAAAAAAAAAAAAAATCGAATGTTTCTAACATCAATCACGCTGGTTAAATATAAATCATCATCTGTGTGAAAAAATGAGTTGGATGACCGTTATAACTCCCCCCCCCCCCTTCCATTAACGTGGAATCGGTCATGAGTCGTCGGGAATCTTCAAAGAACAATATAACCTACCTTCGTTATACAGTTAGTAAAGAGAAAGAGAGAAGAAGAACTTGATGGATTAATTGAATAATAAAGTGAGAGAGAGGGAAAACCAGTCATTAAATGATAGATAAAATTGTTTTTGATATTTGTGGATATTTATTTTCATTATATTAATACAAAATTAATGTTTATTTTCGAAATTAACAAACCATTCCCAATTATGATTTATTCATTTGAATTTCATTTATAATTGTGAAATGTACTGCGAAATAATTATTTTAACCAATTAATAATGAATAAAAAATTATACTCCGGCCTATAGCAATTGTGAAATGGTTAGATTGGTTCTTATCCAAACATAAAAAAATATTTTTGAATATTTAAATTTATCTTTTACAATTTGATGCTTATTTTTTACTTTCTCTTTCTTATATAAGAAGTATTGGATTCATGTCAAAAATTCGATGTCGAGATTTTGAGGCCTCCTGAGGTCTGTCTCTGAACAAAATCTCTCAAGATGGAAAAGAGCTAGGAAGTTTAAATTTTATATTCACTGAGTTACTGTACTGAGTCACGGTCTGTATGAAACAAAAGTATTAGTATTTTTCTGATGAACTTTTTCAGTTTTTTTTTCCTCAAAATTGACTCTTAAAAATTGATTAAAAATTATAAATCAATTATTAATTTTTTTGATATCTAGTATTCTTTAAAATGTAAATTCTCATTTTGCTCTCAAAATTGTTTGAATCACTCTTTACCCTTGTAGGAAAGAAAAGAGAAATAGTTCCCTTGATTACAAAATATATGTAATCATAATTGATGTGTAACTTTTCAAAAAAAAAAAAAGTTAGGAATTTTTTTCAAAAAGATTTTTTGTGCTACCTAAATAAAAAAAAAGCTTAGCTTCTCGAGAAGCTCGATCGAGCCAAGGCTTCCCGTCCCAAGCGAGAAAAATTATATCATTTGAAATAGCTACTAATCATTTGAAATAAATAGGTATGGGGTCTAAATGCCTTTAGATGCCGAGAAACATCTTAAATTAATTAAAAAAAAAAAAAAATAAGAAAATTAATATTTTAGGCTAAACTGATCTTATTTTTGAAAAGAGCATGTTTTAAAAGAATGCAAAGAAAATGTATTTTATAGTAATATAAAAAAAGTAATTTCGTTTGTGGCACTCTCTTTACTCAGCCCTCTAAACAGCTTTAAGAGGCCCACAATGCTATTTTATTTTTATTTCTTATTTTTCGATGCTTTTTATATCAGGTTTCAATATTGGTCAGTATTTTTGTGACCTCCTGAATAATATGATTTCTTTCACCCTGGATATTATTTCTAATTTGTTTTAATTATTGTAAAATCAAGAAAGAAGATTTGCTCAAAAAATCTAATGTTCCTCCTTTTCTTTTATCATAATAAATATTGTTTTACCAACCAACCCTCTCTTTTGTGGTTCTTTTCAATTTTTCTTCAACTCTAAATTCCATATTTTATTGTGCTGATTTTTAGAAATTTTCATTTGAAAGTTAAGTAGCAGAAAATTGAACTGCGAGTTGAGGCAAGAGAAGACGTTTCGCTATTGATTTATCTTTAACCCATTCTTCCATTCTATTATATACTCCTCCTTGAGTTTAATGGAGTGGAATAATTTCACTATTTCCAATTTCCTTCGTAATATTTGTTATCATATATAACAATCAAAAATATAACACGTATTCAAATAAACTTTTTATTTATGTTATAATATTTTATAATGCAACAATTGATATGATGTTCCTTTAAAAAAACCATTTTAATCAAAATTGATATGGATTTTAACAAGGAAAATATTGACCACCATTTAGTGGTTAGTCTTACTCATAATTTTATCATAGCATTCAATTAAAATTTCAATGTAATAAATTATTCTAACATACCTTCATTAGTCCGACACTATAGCATGTTCTTAGATTACGCAAAATAGATCTATAGATGCTCTTTAAAATGTATATTCTCATTTTGCCCCTGAAATCTTCTGAAGCACACTTTACTCTTGTACTTCATAGGAGAGATAGGAGAATTGGTTCAAAATTGTTCAAAATGGTACAAAAATAAATATTTATCCATATTTATAAATTTTACTTCTTGAATTCTAATATATCAGCGGAAACTAAATATATATCGAAAGAATCTGGTGTGACAAGCACAGAACACAAGTTGTGGTCTGTGTGACCAGTCACACCAGATTTTTTAAGTCTTTTTGGCATTTTAGCCCATATAGACTTTAAACGATACACAAATACGATATGTATAACCTGCTCCCTACATCCCAAATTAGTTGATAGACTACATATTATTTTATAATTTTGTTTTAATATTTTTATAATTTTTACTATAATTTCTGCCCATTTTTGCTACTGAGGCCTTTGGGGATTTGATTATATAACAAATATGTATTAATGATTAATATTAGTTTAACAGATACTCCTTCCTTAAGTACAGCATCTGTGCCAAATTAGTTTAAAAAAATTTTTTTTATGGTCCCGAGGTGCAGCGTACTGGACCCCCCCTCCCCCAGAGTGTCCGCGGAGGTGCACTTGAAACTGTTGCTTAAGAAAATTTGTCTCTTTTTCTTTCTCTTACCTATGTATATATGTAATATATATATAGAGAGAAAGTATTGGATTCATGTCAAAAATTCGATGTCGAGATTTTGATGGATCTTCACGTTTTGAGGTCCCCTGAATCCAAAAAAGTGGTTTTCGCGACATGGTCTGTCTGTCTGTGTGTCTGTCTGTGTGTCTGTGTGTGTGTGTTCAATTTTAAGCATGAAGGAATTGAGCTACGAGGTTGAAATTTTATATTTAAGTTAAACACCTCCCGGGACCGGAAAAATAAGCTTTTAATCAAAATCGGCCAAAGAGTACTAGTACTTTACTGATGTACTTTTTCAGTTTTTTTCGATTTTCTCAAAAATTCGCTCTAACGATTTTGATTAAAATTCAAAAACAATTATTTTTTTAGATGCTCTTTCAAATGTATATTCTCGTTTTGCCCTCAAAATTGTTTGAGCACACTTTACTCTTGTGCTTCATAGGAAAGATAGGAGAAATGGTTGCCATGGTAACAAAATATAAATATTTTCCCATACTTATAAATTTTACATCTGAATTCAAATATTCCCTACTCCGGGAACTAAATGCGTAGCGACACGAAAAATCTGGGTGACAAGCACAGAACACAACTTTCGATTACCGAAGGTAAGAGAAGTTGTGTGCTGTGCGCCAGTCACACCAGATTTTTCTTTCTGGTCAGTTTATTTAATTGTTTCATACTGCCGAATTAGAAGCTAATAATATAAAGCAAGTTAAGCTTCGTTTGAGTTGATAGTTTTCACATGAGTTGATAAACAATAAGTTATATAATATCTGAAAAAATTGACAGAGTTCAAAAGTGAATTTTGTTAAAAAATTCTTATAATGAGCCCAATTAATGATAAAATTTTTTTTTTTTTTTAATCCCTATTTATTTAAAACGATTGCTAGCCAATAATAATTATTAACATGATTTAAAGTACTTAGTGATTTTTTTTTGAACATAAACGAAAATATTATGCATATATGAATTGATATGTTTTGTTCCAACCTCTTGAATTTTTTATCGTAAAGCTATAATCTTATAGCCTTATTCCCGCAGTGCGGGGTCGGCGGATCTTACTCTTCCCATCCACTCACTCTATCCTATCGTAACGCTGTAATAACCTATTTTAATAACAAAAAAAAAAAAAAAGAATTCGGATATCAAATATCCTTTTTTTCCTCCGTTTCTTTCTTACTTCATTTATAATTAATTTGGAAACAAATATTCAAGATGAAATAACTTTGCGAATTAAATTAACAACACACTCTCTAAAAACGAATTAGTAAAAAACTACTAATTCATAGTGTATAGTCACTTTTTTAAGATGTGCAAAGTAGACCACCCGTAAATAGTGGATATCCACTTTTTCAATTAGTAAAAATTATTAATATGAAAAATTCACTAATTGAATAAGTGAATTTTTAAAAAAAATAATGACTAAAAAAGAAATGTTTAAGATATCTGTAATAAGGTGCGATGACACCGGGACCTTAACTTGTGTTTACTGACTCGAGTTCTAGCCGAACCCACTTAAACTTGACTTACTATTACTTCTCTGTTATTTGCTATATAAGTATGTCGCTGATGTTAACAATGCTTTTTACTTGAATGTTACTATATTCCTTCCCAGCAATTTATTTCTAAATAAACTTAATAAAACTAATTATCGTTATATCAAGAAATATATTTACTAAATTTTAAGTAAAAATATTTCTTAATTGACTATTTAAAAAATAATATTTTATTAATTTAAAAAATTTGGAATCTATTTGTTTTGACTTAACATATATTTCCTGTAATTTTTAACAAAAAATACAAGTTATCTCAATATTATTATTTATTTGTATTATTATTACTTAAATAAAGCCTTATATTGCCAAAAATGTCTTTATTAAGGAACCGATCAAACAGCTGGTCGGCCATGTTGGCTTCTCAGACAGCGGGAATTGAATGAACTACTTTTTGAATTAGTAAAAAATAACTAATCTAAAAGTAACCAATAAATTTACTAAATATCTTAGTAGATTCTACTCAAAATGACTAAATTTAGTGTAATTTTCTTACCTACTGTTTGAATAAGTATAAATTCTACTAATTCGTTTTAAGAGGCATGAAAGGAAATTACTCAATTGTTATATTAGAGGAGAATTTATTTTTTAATTAAAAGAATAAGTGTTGTTTACAACGTAACATTTTCCTTTGAATTATTTCAACTTGAAAACATTCCTTTTAATGATATTTATTAGCCCTCGGGCTTGGTGTAGTTGGTAGCAAGCGCGCCTGCCTTGTACACCAAGGGCTGCGGGTTCGGATCCCAAGCAGACCGATGATTTTATTTAAGCCATTTGGATACCAAATGGCTTAAAATACATATATTCATTAACAACGGTTATCATAGAAATCTTATATGGCCTAATTTGCCGAGGGGACTTTGTGCGTGTGTGTGTGTGAGTGTGAATGGGAAAAAAGTACGAGTGTTTAAAAAAAAAATGATATTAATTGATATTTAAATGAATTAAATATTAATAAAATCTGGTGTGACTGGCGCACAGCACACAACTTTCTCTTACCTTCGGTAATCGAAAGTTGTGTACTGTGCTTGTCACACCAGATTTTTTGTGTCGACATGTATTTAGTTTCCGACAGTAGGGTACAATTGAATTCAAGATGTAAAATTTATAAGTATGGGAAAATATTTATATTTTGATACCATGGCAACCATTTCTCCTATCTTTTCTATGGAGTACAAGAGTAAAGTGGTCTTCAGAAGATTTCAATCACAAAATGAGAATATACATTTTATAGAGAATCTAAAAAATAATTGATTTTTGAATTTTAAAAAAAATCGTTGGAGCAAATTTTGAGAAAATCGAAAAAAACTGAAAAAGTGAATCAGTAAAGTACTAGTACTTTTTGGTCGATTTTGTTCAAAAGCTTCGTGTCACGTCCCATGGGGGTGCTTAACTTAAATATAAAATTTCAACCTCCTGGCTCTTTTCGTTCTTGAGATATTTTGTTCACAGACACACACACAGACACACAGACACACGGACACACAGACACACAGACAGACCATGTCGCGAAAACCACTTTTTTGGATTCAGGGGACCTCAAAACGTGAAGATCCATCAAAATCTCGACATCGAATTTTTGACATGAATCCAATACTTTCTCTCTATATATATATTACATATATACATAGGTAAGAGGGTAAGAGAAAGTAAAAAATAAAGTCAGCCTCCGACTAGCCTAACTCCAGGGTCTAACAGTATTTTTTTTTCTATTAAATTTTATTTAAAAAAATAAAAATTCAATATTAAAAAAATGGCTCTTTTTAAAAATCATTTTTATTATTTATAATGACGCCACGATTAATCTATCCATTAATTCATGCAGCAAAAATTCTATTGGGGTAATTTTTTAATAATCACTTCACAACATGCCCGAGAGAGTGGGGATTTTGATTAATAATACGTCATCACCCCCTCTCCCTCCCACCTATGTGCTTAGACTCGATTAGCAGCTGAAATTGCTATCCTCCAATTAAGATTGGACTTGTTGGCCTAGCTACCTTTCTTAGAGCCCTATTCACTTTATAATGTGATGCCCAACGCCCCCTACGTCAGTGGGCTCAGAGCCTCCCTAGTGATTACATCTGACCTGTGTTGTTTGTATCAAAATTTGTGAGTGCTAAATCCATCATGGCTTCCACCTGTCGCCACGGTGCTGTCTCCTCAGCTTTCGTCCTTAGTTTCGAAGGTATTTTACATTTTATTTTTAAATCGTTGATTAAATTTAAATCAAATAAGATAAATAAGCAAACTGAAATATTATTTTATAATTAATATTCCACATTATACGTAAAAATATTATCTAACATTCGAATGAACACCCAAGCTAACAATTTTATTTTTTCTACAAAGAATATAAATAACATTCCAGATTTTTTTTTATTAACTAATACGTTTACTAAAACAAATATTTTTATTCATCAATATTTCAAACCATCCTCTCTCGATTCTCTCTTTCTCTCTTATTTCTCTTCGTGAGAAAGTCTCTCTTCTCATATATTTATTTCTTCATTGAAACAAATTTTACCATTTTCCCGTGGCGTTTGCCTAAATATTAATAAATATCTCTTGATCGAATTATTTTTCTAATTACTGTCTTTCTTTCTATAGGCCTTTAACATTTTTATATAGTGAAATAACAAGACCAGGCGAACCTGTTCAGACTAGTAGAACCATTCTATTAATATATAGGCAGTATGTATATATTCACTACATACTTGAATCTATGAAACTCATTTTTAATCAAATTTGGAAATAAAAAATTTTTACTTCAATCATTGATTTTTACTTTCTCTTCTCTATTTTAATTACAAAGACTGAAACGGAGACTGTGTTTTAAGATTTATTTTAGTAAATTAATGAAATAATATTGGCTGCCTTTTTCTTGAACATATACTTTCCTTGTCTTTTTTTTTTTTTTTAGAAAAAAACACTCACTTTTTCCCATTCACACACCCATAAACACAGTCTTTTCGGCAACTTAGGGGTCGTCCACATATTACGTAACGCGTTAGGGGGAGGGATGGGTCTGGCCAAAACGTTACTAATTGTGACATGGGGACCGGGGGTTTCCCGAAGTGTGACATAACAATTCAAAGTTGAATTTATAAAATATTTTGAAAAAAAAAAAAAAAAAAAAAAAAAGGTCGAATAATTTTCACAACAGGGAAAAATGGACTGATTAGTGATTATTTGAGTCACGAGAGAAAATTTACTAAAAAAAAAAGTAAAATGATATGAATTTTGTATAAGAAATTTTATTCGGGGGGGGGGGGGTAGTTCTATGTTGTGACATAATATTTGTAGGGGGGTTTGTTTGTATGTGACTAACTGTGACAGGGGGAGGGGAACTAGAAAATCGTCACAACCCTTAAGCACCACCTAAAAAGCTTCTTGTTTTCTAATATTTACTAATGACAATGAAATATTGTTCAATTTTCCACAATTTCTTAATATATTTTTTTTATTGATTTTCTTTAACTACCATATGTAAATGAAAATCTTAAAAATGTATTAATTATAGAATATCTAGAAAGCAATGTGATGTAACTAAAATATTTTTTTTTACTTTTTAGGAATTTTCTTTTGTTTTTGTTGTTGCATTTGTCTTTATTTAGCCAAATTAACTCATTAAAGATCATTATCACGGCACTATTAAACCTCTAATTTAATCTGATGATATTAAGTCCCATTTCCTCTATTATTGTCTCTCATTTTATACTTTCGCGTTCATCTATCAACGTGAAAGTAAATTATAATTTGTTGTAAGAAAAAAAATAATTCCTAGATAAAAACAAACTATGCGAACTAATTTTAGATATAATTCGCTATTAATATAAAATTCAATATTATTTGACAAAAACTGCTTTTCTTTTAACTACCCTTGTCAATGGGTCGCCATCGGTGTAGTGTCATAGCAAGAATTAAAACTTTTTTTGTAGTCTTTTCGGCATGTTGCACTTTCTTTTTAAAAATATAAAGACACACCACAATTTATATTACTATATTAATTTTATAGAAATTGTGTTCAAAAGCTTCGAGTCCTGTGCCCGGAGGTTGCCTGACTTAAATAAAAAATTTCAACTTCCCAGCTCTTTTCCTTCTTGAGATATTTTGTTGACAGACAAACAGACAGACAGACACACAGACCGACCATGTTGCAAAAACCAGGTTTTTTTTAATTTTTTTTGATTCAGGGGACTTTAAAACGTGTATATTCATCAAAATCTCGACATCGAATTTTTGATATGAATTATTACATACGTATATAAAAATTTAAGAGAAAGTAAACACAACTTGTTTATTCATGATTTTCTTAAAATTTTAATTTTTCTTTATCCTTGTACACATTATATTAATATTGGTATGATATGTGGTATGAATTTCTCACATAAGCCCAAGTAAGTGAGCTTCGATGGAATTAAATTTCCCTTTAATATTGTGACGTGTCCCACCCTAGTGTCAATTTATATAACCAATTTCCTACATTATTAAATCTTTCAAGTAATTGGATATGGACGAATAAATCCTTTTAATTAAATTCCCAGATTACTCATTTGCCTTATAATGTATAAACATTTTAAGAGGAAAAAAAGGCAAATCTCTCTCTCTCTTATTTCTCTTTTCTCCTTAATTCGCACGTTCATTAACCTAAATAGATTCTTATCTATCTTTGTACAATCTTTCTCTTTCTGTGTTTAAATCACTTTGATTGAAGCCTGGACATAAAACCGTTTTTACATAAAAACTTATTTATTTTTTTAATTATTACGTTAATTAAAATACTCATAAAATAAATTATTCTATTCCTATAAACTTTTGTTATACTTATTTTTTTTTTTTTATTTTACTTTACTTTTTTTTCCTAAATAGAGAATTCATTCTCTGTTAAAACAGTTTTTAAATCGTGTCTATAATTTTTCTTTTAAATGGATTTCAATGTAGAGAGCCTTTCTAGGCAGTGACCGTCCCAATAATTTTTTTAAGAGGGGAGCCCTTTTGTAGAAAACATGGAGGGGCATTTGCATATATCATGGATAATAATGATTTATTATATTTTAATTCCAGATTTAAATTACCATTAAAAAATAACTTTTGTCTGAATAAATTCATAACATAAATATTTTTCTGTCCAAAGGGGAGTGGGGCGGCCCCCTTTGACCCCCCCCCAAAAAAACTTTAATTCTCAGTTCCCTATTGTAGTTTTTGATAAATATTATAAAATTCGGAATTTTCAGGAACGGGGATAAATAAATTCAGTGATGTAGCTAGATTGCCATAAGAAAAATATAAAGAAGAATCATCACATGATGATTGCCGTTTATCACTTACAGAGGCTATTTATTTATCATATTAATTAAAGTCTTATACTAAAATGATAATCACTTTCTTATACACTCCTTGGGGCCACCGAGAGGCTAAATATTGAAAAAAACTTTATTCATATATTTTACTTATAAATAAAAAAAAAAAAAATATGTTTCACGGAAAACCTACACCATTTTCCCTCCAAACTAGTTTGAAATAAATTAAGTAAAAGCTTAAATAGGAATAATAGGTCTACATTTTTTATCTATTATCTATTCTCTAATAAAATGTATTTTCTATTGTTCCAGGTAAGCGATGATATTTCGACTATGGTCTCAGATGTTTTGTCCGCGAAAATTAATTTTAATCAACCCACTTGTAACGACAATAAATTGAGCAGCCAAAATGGTGAGTTATTATAAACAATTTAATTGAATATCATATATAATTTTATAAAGTTTAAATAATTTATTATGCGTATAATAATCGTACAAATAACGGAAGGAGGTTGTTCTACGATCCATAAGTTCAAAAACCTTTGAGTTTTTTTTTATTATTCGATTCAGGTCATTTAATGATAGAATAAATAACTCATTAAGATGTTTCTAAAGTGAGGAAATAGAGAGAATATCTAATATTTTAAATATTGAAACTATTTTTAAAAAAATGTATTTATGGAAAACCCAAGATGGAGATTTTTCTATTTTCCCCTTCATATATGTTAGAAATTATCTTGATTATTTTCCATTATATTATAATTTATATAAGGTCATTTCTATTTTTAACGAATAAAACTACAATATATTTCATAAATGAGGTAGGAAAACTTCAACCTTGCTAAATGCTAACTAAATTGATTATTTATTTTTACTTTCTCTTACCTATGTATATATGTAATATATATATATATAGAAAAGTATTGGATTCATATATATAGAGAAAGTATTGGATTCATGTCAAAAATTCGATGTCGAGATTTTGATGGATCTTCACGTTTTGAGGTCCCCTGAATCCAAAAAAGTGGTTTTCGCGACATGGTCTGTCTGTGTGTGTGTGTGTGTCTGTGTGTGTTCAATTTTAAGCATGAAGGAATTGAGCTAGGAGGTTGAAATATTTGTTATATTTGTTATATTTAAGTTAAACACCATCCGGGACCGGAAAAATAAGCTTTTAATCAAAATCGGCCAAAGAGTACTAGTACTTTACTGATGTACTTTTTCAGTTTTTTTCGATTTTCTCAAAATTTGCTCCAACGATTTTTTTTAAAATTCAAAAATCAATTATTTTTTAGATGCTCTTTCAAATGTATATTCTCATTTTGCGATTGAAATCTTCTGAAGACCACTTTACTCTTGTATTTCATAGGGAAGATAGAAGAAATGGTTGTCATGGTAACAAAATATAAATATTTTCCCATACTTATAAATTTTACATCTGAATTCATATGTTCCGTACTGTCGGGAACTAAATATATGTCGACACGAAAAATCTGGTGTGACAAGCACAGAACACAACTTTCGATTACCGAAGGTAAGAGAAAGTTGTGTGCTATGCGTAGTCACACCAGATTTTTTAATAAGAGGATTTAAATATTAGTCACTAGGTTAAATAAAATCCAAAATAAGACGTTTCGACCTAAATTTTTTGAACCATCTTTAGTTAATGGGAATTTTTCACTTTTAATATACATATTAGCAGAGGCGTACCGAGGCCGCTGGGGGCCTGGGGCGGCACTAGAAGAGGGGTCCTTATAATGAATTTTTTTTTTTTGGGGGGGGGGTGCTCATCTTTAAATATCCTTTTCCTCCATACACAAAAATATTTTTAAAATACCCTATATCTCTGAACCCCAAGGGCCCCGGGGCCTCTCAAAGAGAAATTTTCATTAAATTTTTTTTTTTATAAATATATGGGGGCCTATGTCGGCTCGGGGCCTGGGGCGGATCGCCCCCCCGCCCCCCTCGGTACGCCACTGCATATTAGTAATATACTCATATGGCAAATCCAGGCTAATAATTGCTCTATATCGTTCCTGCATCTAAGGATCAGATATTAATAGGCTACAAATGTTAATATTGGCAAGTCCTAGTTTGATCACATTAGTATTTTATTATACTATTTGTGTATTACATGTATACAATTCCCAGTAATTAAAGATAGCCCAAGCATTTTAATTATTAATAACAAGAGAGTAGAAATGAATTGAGTCAAATACTCCTAGTACTATTGGATTCTCATTCATTTTGGAGCGCGTTTCCAGCCCACCAGTATTTATGCATTTTTTGATAGTTGTGGGGGCTATTATCTTTCTTAACTTTGTAGGAGACTTTGAATTCGTGAATATTTTTTTGCCTTAAGCTAGTTGTTTTGTAACTGCATATTCCTAATCTGGCGCTTATTCGCTTAGCTACTTGCCTATTCATTTACTAACCTTACAATCTATATATATAAAAATGAAATGGGAAAAATGTATGTATGTATGTAAATATGTATGTATATGTTCTATAGAAACCACAATTTTCAATGAATCCCATTTGAACATATAAGTACACCCTGAAATACTCTGGGAGTAACGTAGTAATAATCTGAATCTCTTAAATGTTTTGGAAAATTAATTATAATCAAATTTCTTCAATATGGGAACACAAAATCAACAAGTTGGGTTGAAAAAATAGAGGGCGACCTTTTTGCTCTGTTACCAGCTTTCTCCTTATACGACTAGGCGCTGTGAGAGGCGCTACGCAGCAGTCAGGGAGAAGAGAGCACGCATATGGCTGACCCTTTAAACAGTCATAAACAGACCCTTTTGTGCTGTTCCCAATCGGTACCCCTCCCTTCGCTTGAATATAAGATCCTTCCTTAACATCTTAACACTTGCATTGCAACAAGAAATATCCCAAATTGGGAATAAACTTGCTCGCCGAAGGCGGGCACGCGACTAGTATCACTATAAAATTAGATAAATAAAAAGGAGAGGATGTCAGCCAAACAAGATAGCCTTATCGAAAAAAAAAATTCTGCTTTAATTAAATAACGCCATCTTCAGTTCTTATGAGAATATAAGCAATCTCAATGAATAACACATCGAGCAGATAATATATTTTATATATAATTTACATCTCGATGTGTTATTCATTGAGATTGTTTATATTCTTATAAGAACTGATGATGGCGTTATTTAATTAAATTCGAGAAGTTTTCTTGGGATTTTTTTTTTTTTTTGTAATTGGTGCATAAGGTCCGAAGGCCTATAACGACCAGTGGTCACATATAGCCAGGAAGAATATAGTTAAAAAAAAAGGCAAAGTGTCAAAGGGAACTCACCTGCGGGAACTGAGAAGATGCCTGTTGATGAAGATTGTAGGTTTTGAGGAAGAAGGACGCAGGGAGTTTGTTCTAACAGTTATTCACTAGAGGTCATGGAGACAAAGGAAGATTGAAATTGACTAGTACTATTAGTCATGAGCTGAACAGCATAGAGATGCTGGGACAATGCCTCCCTTGTGTATAAGTTGCATTGGGAAGAATAATTGATTTCAATTCGGAAGAGCATTGACCATGATAATACCTATAGAAGAGAGACAGTGCAGACACGCGTCTTATATGATCTAGTGACTGTTTTCATTCGATAGAGGCTATCCTGTTTGGCTGACATCCTCTACTTTTATTTATCTAATCGTTCGACTTCTCTCATCGACATCGCTATAAAATATTTGACAACATAGTGAGAACCGATAATGAAGAAGAAATTTTTTTTTTAACACTCCCACTTTTTTCGCATTTACTCTCACACTCGCACACACATTCACACAGTCTTTTCGGAAGCTTAGGCCATATAAGACTCTGACGGTCACCGATATTTTATGAAAAAAAATCTGGTGTGACAAGCACAGAACAAACTTTCGATTACCGAAAGTAAGAGTGTGTTGTGCGACCATTACACCAGATTTTTTACAATAAAATATAAGTTCTATTTCAAATTATAATTAATTTACAAATATAGAAAAATGCCCTTTATTCGTATATGGTAAATATGTTCGATTGAATGAAGAATGTTCTCTTTTTGTCCGAATCTCAAATTATCTAAAACTCATATATCGGTTCATTTCAATTCCCTTTTGTTCATTATAGAGTCGTGTGGCAAATGTATTCCACTAACGGATTTTTTTTCATACCCGACATTTTGAATTCAGAACATGTTTTCGATTATGCAAGAAAAAAAATGAAAAGAGAGAGAAAGATGCAAAAATCTTTTTTTTTTTAAGGGTGAAAATTTTTAAGAGAATATATTTTTTAGTCTTCCTTCATCCATCTCGTCTTGAAAATTTCTTTTTTTTTTATTTAATCCAAAATGCAATTTATTTATAGTTAGTAAAAGGGGCAGAAAAAAAATGAATGTCCTTCTCAATTATGCACCCTTGATCCCTGATCGAAATGAGCTGGGCAAAGGGCGTTAACTATTTATCCACCAGTGAGAGGAGAGTAAATTTTATATGATTCGCCTTCAAAGTGAAGAAATTTTTAATTTAGAAGGAAGAGAAGGTAGATGTTTAATTAACTGTGGAACTAATCATGATCTAATATTCATGAGATTACAGTAAAAAAAAAAAAAAATTTCAGACTTGTCCAAATTTATCCTAGTTAAGTTTATTTTACATTTCAACTTGTCTTAATTATTATACCGGGTAAACGTTGTTTTAGTTCATTTTACCTTCCAAAATGCTTTTTTTTTAGATTATACATTATTTTTAAAGATAATTTCAAGCCGCTATTTTTATTTTCTCGTATACGAAGTAGAGAAAGTATTGCAATCGTCAAAAAATTCGACCTCGTCATTTTGATAATTCTCGACGTTTTAGACCTTGAGTAAAATAAAAATAAAAATTGGAACAAGATCCAACCGACAACCGAATATTCCCTCAACCTTAGTTTCGCCGAAACCGTACCGAACCGAACTTGTATTTCCTATAAAATTTTTTTCATTTTACCTTTTTTTTGATTTTTTTCCCTCCCGTGAAAATCATTTTACCTTAGGAGACTATTTTCTCCCTCAATACCATCAATATCGACATTTAAATCCAAAACGTAAATATTTCATTTTTTTATGTTATTTGGACCCCTTGGGGGAGGCAACCACATTTTCAATTAAAAAAAGTTTCTTCCCGCTATACGAAAAACTCGTAATTTTCCTTTTTCAGTTTAATTCAAAAACTATGGCTTTTTGACATTTGTTGCTTATAGCATTTTTAATATATTAAATTTGAAACAATTCAACCAATTTCAGCTCCGTATCTCTAATAGTTTTGAGATATGATAATTGAAAAATGTACAAGATTTTCACAAATGTTACAATTTTCAGTTTTGTATGTTTAAAGCGAATATCGGCTTAACGCTCAGGTTTAGAGAAAGTTGATAAATTGAGTTTTACACATTTAATTACTTTTCATTTAAGCAGAGGGGTCATAACCCTTGTAGTTTTCTTGTAATCGTAAAAAACAAAAATTCATAATATCCATCAAATTCACATAAATTCGCAAACCCCAGTAACCTCATTTTGTAGTATTTTGACCCCTTAGGAGAGGGAAACCACATTTTCAATCAAAGTTGTTACCTCTAATACGAGAAAATTTCAAATTTTCGACATTTTTCAGTTTTCTGTTTAATTAAAAAAATATTATTACATTATTTTATTATCATTTTAAACATTAAATTTCAAACAATTACCAACCACACTTTGTAGTTTAATAGTTTTTGAGATATGATACAATTTCTAGTATTTAAATTATTATTAATTTTTGTTTTTATTTATAGAGAACTATAGAGCTAATGACCCGTTTTTTAAATGAAAGGTATTAAACAAACCAATTTTCACAACTTTTCTCTTAATGAGCCGTTATGTCGATATTTGACTTTAAACATAAATAAAATTAAAAATTCTAAAATTTCTGTTGTGTTTTAAGCCCAATATCGACATAACGCTCATGCTAAGAGAAAAGTTGTGATAAATTGAGTTTTAGCACATTTAATTACCTTTCATTTAGCGCAAAACGGGGTCATTAGCTCTTATAGGTCTCCTATAAACTTAAAACAAAAATTCCAATAATACAAGTTTTAATAGCCCTACATGAATTCATCATATCTCAAAAACTATTAAACTTACGAATTGGTTTGGCTTCAATTGTTTGAAATTTAATGCACTTTAAAAATGATAATACAACTAATGTCAAAAGCCCATATTTTTTTAATTAAACTGCAAAAACTGAAAAATGTCCGAAAATTTTGAAATTTTTCTCGTATTACATACACAACTTTTTTTTGATTGCAAAATGTGTTCACACTCTCCTAAGGGCAAAATAACATACCAAAAATCAGTTATCGTTTGCGAATTTAATGTGAAATTGACTGGACTAAGTGCAAATTATTTGACCTTTTTTTTCATCGAGTCTCATCCCATTTTTCAGACTCTGGTTTCGGCCCCAAAGGTTCGGCCACTTTTTGGCCGAAACGAACTACGGCCGAAACCATGATTTTTGGCCGAAACTGCGAAACCGTAACCGAAACCGAATATTCGTCGTTCCTAATAAAAATACATTTTTCGAACTTTTTATGTATGTGCGATTGCGTCCGGGCTTCTGGAATAATTTTTGTATTTTTTTCTGAAAACTACATTAAAAAAAAATTTTTTATAGCCTTGCGGGGTTCCGAAATATCAATTTTAAAATAAGTTATAGTTATTTGAAAAAAAGAGCAATTTTTTTCAAAAATCCATAACTTTTTTTTAGTTGGGTAAAAAAATTTGAAAAGATTTTCAAAAATGTCTTTTAAGGGGTAGAAAAAAGATAGGAAATTTTCGGGGCTCAGGAAAAAAATTTGTCGATTTGGCATGGAATGACCCAAATACATCTCGACACAAAAAATCTGGTGTGACCAGCACGGTGCACAACTTCTCTACCGAAAGAAAATTCGCCAGTCACACCAGATTTTTATTATCCAATAAAAATAACAATAATATTGAAATTCTATGATGAAGATCAAAGAATGAATATATATTTACGAAATATTCGAAGATCAATCAAACATCATATCCAGCTGTTTTTTTTTTTATCATTTTATTCTTTTTTTGTTCCGCAAGAGCAATAACAACACAGATGCTGTTAATGCTTCACTGATAGAGAACAAAAACCAAAAGTGAACAAACAATTTAAAAAAAAAAATATTTTTTTCTATTGCACAAACAAAGAAACATATGGGTTCTATACTTTTTTTTTGAAATATAATAATTTTTTGTTTTGTTTTTGGAGTTGAGGTTGTTTGTTTTTTATATTATTAAATGACACTTTTACTTTTAAACTACAGTTTATACATAGTTTAAAAATTGCCCCCTCACCCCCTCCCTTGACTTATGGCTCAGAGGTAGAGCATTCTGATGCCAAAGGTCAAGGGTTCGCATTCCTTCCCTGGTGAAAAATTTATTCCAATAGAATTGGATACCGATAAATTGAAATATAAATAGAGACGTGGTCAAAATGGTCTCAGATGCTGAAAAAAGACATTAAACAAATGAAAAAAATTTCCTTGGCGAATTTTTATAATTAAAAAAAAAATCAAGGTTTCATAGGTTCGATTCCCGGGGAACATGGGATCGTTGGGGCTACAAACAAATAAACAGATTCACAAAAATTCTTAAAAAAAAAAAAAAAAGTTTCAGAAAAAACAAAATTTAATAAATAAGAAATTACATAGGCCTATACAGTATTTGAGATATTATATACATCGCGCGTATGTGAACCGCGAAAGAAATTTATATAATTAAATATTTATTAATTCCTATACTCGAAAAGGGTAAGGGAGTTGAGCCACGGATCCACCAATTTGTACTCGGTGTACCCTTACCACTAGACCACCGCACCGGAATTTGGGCCCATTTCTCTTGATAACTAAAATTGCTTTCTAAGTGAATTCATATACCCAAATGCCGTGCTGTGGTCTAGTGGTAATGTCACAACGAGTACAACAAATTGGTGGATCCGTGGTTCAACTCCCGGCGGCACACCCTTATCTCCTTCGGGTATATGAATTAATAAATATTTAATTAAACAAAATTTAAGTTTTTTAACATTCATATTTATTATTTTCAAAATTACTAAAGTAAGTAATAATCAAGTATTTTATCAGGGGTATATAACCAATTTTAGCCAAACCTCTTATCTTTAGCTGAAATATTATTTGTTCTCCATGATATCTGAATCCAAGCTCAACCTTTCTATACCATGAGAACTAAACCCTACTTTAGTTAAAGATAACAGAATAAAATAAAATGCTCAAGTCCTTCAAATCTGAAGTACCCTATAACACTCTTAAATAAATAAAATTCGGCCAATAGTCTTTGATAAAAGGCAAAAAATAAAAAAACCAGACCAAAACAAAGTTTTATTCAAGAAAGGCGACGTTAAATTATTTGATATTCATATGCAAATTGTTAATTTATTTATCAATGTTAAGGGTGTCGGAAAACCTTGCATTAAATTTTTAATTATCTTTTTTTTTTATTTGATCAGATGAATAAAAATTATTTAGTCAAGGTTAGAAATATGATTTGTTTTGAGATGAGTCATTTGAATACATTATAATATATAATTTGCTCTTATTGTAATAATATCCTATTGTTTTACTCTATTATAATTTATAATAGTCCGATAATATCTGCTACTTCAGTAGCGTAACCGGAATTTTTTGCTTATTTAGGGATGGGGGAGTTTTAAGGAATTCTCTTTTTTTGCATTTATTATTTTGATTTGAAATAGAAAGTTGCCTTAAATAAAGCCCTAGATCAGCGTTTTCCAATCTGTGAGGCGCGGACTAGTCTAAGGGGAGGCGCGAATATTGGCCACCAAGATCAATTTTCCAAATGATTGCTAGTTTTATAAATAAAATAATAAAATAATTTAGAAGACGGAGTTTTTAATTAAAATAATAAATATGAATAAATAAATAAAATAGTTTTATATAAATTTATATTTTTTAGTATTAAAAATTTTTATTTTATTAAATGTGTGGGGGAGGGGAGCGTTAAATATTTTTAAGGGAGGCGTTGTAACATAAAGTTTGGAAACCACTGGCCTAAAGTAAGACTCATTTTAGAAAATTATACTATGTGTAAAACCCGGGCGTAAAGGGTCCAGGGATCCAGGGAAGTTTTTCAGGGTTTTAATTTTTTTCTGACTAGACGCGAAGCTCGCCGAAGGCGATAGCATTGTTAATTATTTTATTTATTAGGATTGAATAAGGGGTTGAAAAAATGTTTTTTAAATTTATTTTAGCTAAATCGAAGCCAAATAAATATAGAAAACATTCATAAAATAGCGTTAATTATTATTTTGATTAGGGGGGATGAAGGGTTGATTATTTAAGAAAGGCCTTGGAATATTCCATTTCACTTGTTGACATTCTTTTCCAGCTCTAAATATAGTTAGATTAGAGAAAAAGGTATTTTTTTACTTTTAATAAAAAGGGAATTGTTATTTTCATCTATTTATTCCTATAATAAGAGAGAAGAGACAAGTTTATCTCGTTCAGTCGAGTCGAGTGCGTTGCCGGGCGACAGGCGCGGAGCTCGTCTCTCATTAAGTTGTGTTTAAAGTGAATAAAAGTGAATATTTAATATAGTGTAACCCACCCTGACCTCACCGTCAACCAGCACACCCTCTTGAGTGTCTTATTAAAGGTAATTATTATGCATTTTATCGTTGAAAAAAAAATGATAGAAACAAATAATTTGATTGCGAAAAACGATTCTTTTGAATATTAAATTAAATATTTTGTATTTCACTAAGGGTAGAGGGTGAATATAAGCTGTTAAAAGGGAGAGGGGGAATGTAGGTGTCATTGAAAAAAAATTGGTTTTTTATTTTTTATCTTTTTTTTTTTTTAAACACCTTTTTTTCTCATTCACACTCACACACACATTCACACATACCATTATATTCTTTCTATTTGGCCTATATTTTTGTTAATCAAATTTTCTTAATATACTTTTACTCAGGGGTGGATTAAGGGTTGAAAATTAAAATAAAATAATTTCAAAATAAAATAAAAATTAAAATAATTATTTATAAATGTATTCAAATTATTTTGAGAGTAATTTCGCGGTGAAGGCTCGCATTTCCTTAAAGAGGGGGAGAGGTATGAAGGCATTAACCAGGGGGGTTTATGCCCCACCCTCTATAATGCACAAAGATATTAATGTTTTTTAATAATTTTACTAAAAAATAAGTGCATTCCATTTGAGTTAAAATTTATATTCAATATTTAGTAAATAGGATAGTGGGGTCGAAACATTTTAATATCATTCTAAAATTTCTTATTACTGGGGCGGCAATTAATTTTTGAGAATTTCGAAACTCTCATAACAGATAATAATAACACTGGGTAACTTAGGAATCCATCGAATTCCTTGCAGAATTTTTTTTTTTCATTAGATAGAAAAGTAAGATATGATTAGTCCACTTAGAATTTTACTGGGGTGAGTTACCGCTTCTTTTTGTATATAGAACTTATATCAATTCGGATTTGAATTTTTACTTCCTCTTACCTATATGTATAAGTTAATATACATATATATAGAGAGAAAGTATTGAATTCATGTCAAAAATTCGATGTCGAGACTTTGATGGATATACACGTTTTGAGGTCCCCTCCAAAAAAATGGTTTTCGCGACATGTTCTGTCTGTGTGTCTGTCTGGGTTCAATTTAAAGCATGAAGGAATTGAGCTAGGAGGTTGAAATTTTATATTTAAGTTAGGCACCCCCCTAGGGGGTGAAAATAAGATTTGAGAAAAATATTTTTCTTCAGGAATGAAAGTTAGAAGAAAACACAACCATAATTTTTTCTTTAAAAAGATATTTTAACAGCTGACGTTTCGGCTTTGGTCAAAGCCACCCTCGGATGACCACTAACAGCTCCGAAGATGGTTTGACCAAAGCCGAAACGTCAGCTGTTAAAATATATTTTTAAAGAAAAAATTCTGGTTGCGTTTTCTTCTAACTTTCATTCCTGATACAAATTCCACCAGCCATAAAATACCCTTATACCAGCGTTTTCCAAACTGTGAGGCGCGGACTAATCTAAGGGGAGGGGCGAATATTGGCCACCAGGACCAATTTTCCAAATGATTGCTAGTTTTAATATAAATAAGAATAAATAAAAAAAAATATCTTTTTTTTTTCAAAACCCCCCCCCCCCGGGGCCTCTGTTTTTATATAAATTTATATTTTTTAGCATTAAAAATTTTTGTTTTTGTATTATTTTATAAAATGGGGGGGGGGGGAGGCTTCATAAGATTAAATATTTTTAAGGGAGGCGTGGTAATTTAAAGTTTGGAAACCACTGCCCTAGATGATTGCAAAGCATTAACAATTAATATAAAATATTATTTATAATATTTTTTTATATCAAATTTTTTTTTATTTGATTTGATCTCGTTTTTACATGCGTTTTAGTAATTCAAACCCCCTAGTTCAAGATTACTTAAAGAAAATCTGGTGTGACTGGTCGCACAACACACAACTTTCTCTTACCTTCGGTAATCGAAAGTTGTGTTCTGTATTTGTGTCAAGATATATTTAGTTTCCGATAGTATGGCACATGTGAATTCAAGATTTAAAATTTACCGTATAATCAGAAAAATATTTATTTTTTGTTACCATGGCAACCATTTCTCCTATCTTACCAATGGAGTACATAGGTGCTTCATAAGATTTCAATGCCAAAATGAGAATATATATTTCAAAGAGCATCTAAAAAAATAATTGATTTTTAAATTTTAATCAAAATCGTTGTAGCGAATTTTAAAAGAATCGAAAAAACTGAAAAAGTACATCAGTAAAGTACTAATACTATTTGGCCGATTTTGATTAAAAGCTTATTTTCAAGCCTCCGGTGGGTGCCTAACTTAAATATAAATAACTAACTAAATTTCATCCTCCTAGCTCGAAAATTATTTACAAAATTATCTTTCAAATTGTCAAGTAGTCTAAACGACTGAAGATGGCAAAATAAAATTTTCGCTGAAACGTCTCAAATTGGAATTGCTATTTTCATTGATCCAAACCCTCCTTGGCCGCATTCTCGCAACTACAACAATAATTGTTTAATAGTTTTAATTGGTCGAGCTAAAATTTCAATTTTCGTTAAACTAGAGATGAACTTTAAACTGCTTATATCATATAAGAATCTATTGACTACCTCAGTACTGAAGCCAAACATTTTTCAGAGATTGACTTTCCGGATGGTTATCCGAACCCCCTCTAAATGAATAAATTTTAGAGAATATAAAATATTTTTTATAATTTTAAAATTTTAACTCTATATTTTTAAAATTTCAAGAATAGATGCTTAGCCCAGTCAATTGTTATGGCTAGTCACTAAAAAATTTGTCAACAATTTGTAAAGAAAAAAAATTGTAATTTTAAAATTGAAGAGATATCTTATGAGAAAAGTTGTTACATAATTTCTCTTCTTTTTCTCTCTCCCTTCCTCTAATAATAAAGTTGTTTAATGAATGAATTTCTTCTTAAAGAAAAAAAGAAAAAAAAAATGAAAAGAAGAAAGTGGTTTGGTCCTCCGCCCCCATCATCATCAACATCATCTCCTTTGGCTTTCATGTCGCGGACTTTCCTCTTTTTTTTCTACCCTCCGTCTCATTCACTCATCGGGCATTCCGTCCTCGAGGGTCGTTACACCATCTACCCTTTCCCTCTTCCTTTTTTTGGCCTCCTCTCCTTTGCAGAGGAGAGATCTTAAAAAAAAGATAAGACACTGACACACAAACGCCCTTGTGATCATCTAGTTGAACGGTTATCGCATGGGTTGAGCTTCTTTTAAACGGACAACAAAGTCCTATTGATGATAAGAAAGAAATTTTTTTCTTTATTAATAATCGTTGAAAATTATATAGTTGATAGCTAGTATATAAAAAATTATGTTGTGACTAAGCACATTGCACAACTTTTACCGATTTCCTTATTGTAACTGTACATATTTTTTTTTTTTTTTAATGAGAAATCTAAAGAATTCAAGTGGTCAGTCGATGAGAAATCGAAGTTAGAGTATCAACGAAAGAAATCTCTCAAAATTAGCTTATGCCCGATGTTTGTTTTAAGGGCAAAATTATTGACGAAAAGAATTACACAGACATACACACAAATATCATTCCAAAAACTACTTAAATGGATTCTGGCTACCACAAAACGCATTTCCGCATTTTGAATAAAAACAAATTAAAATAATCTGCATCAACATTCATGTCTATTCTCTAAAAACAGGCGTTAAAATTTAAAATCAACAAATGGGTGTTAAAAAGTCTGGTGTGACTGGCGCACAGCACACAACTTTCTCTTACCTTCGGTAATCGAAAGTTGTGTTCTGTGCTTGTCACACCAGATTTTTTGTGTCGACATATATTTAGTTCCCGACAGTACGGAACATATGAATTCAGATGTAAAATTTATAAGTATGGGAAAATATTTATATTTTGTTACCATGGCAACCATTTCTCCTATCCTTCCCTATGAAATACAAGAGTAAAGTGGTCTTCAGAAGATTTCAATTGCAAAATGAGAATATACATTTTAAAGAGCATCTAAAAAATAATTGATTTTTGAATTAAAAAAAAAAATCGTTGGAGCAAATTTTGAGAAAATCGAAAAAAACTGAAAAAGTACATCTAAAGTACTAGTACTCTTTGGCTGATTTTGATTAAAAGCTTATTTTTCCGGTCCCGGGGGGTGTTTAACTTAAATATAAAATTTCAGCCTCGTAGCTCAATTCCTTCATGCTTAAAATTGAACACACACACACCCACACACCCACAGACAGACCATGTCGCGAAAACCACTTTTTTGGATTCAGGGGACCTCAAAACGTGAAGATCCATCAAAATCTCGACATCGAATTTTTGACATGAATCCAATACTTTCTCTCTATATATATATTACATATATACATAGGTAAGAGAAAGTAAAAATAATGTAAAAACAATTAAACGTTAAAAAATGCTATTCTCTAAACAAAGTTTTAACAGCGACGTTAACATGTTGCTTTAATTTCAAAGCTATCAAAATCATAACCTTACTTTTTAGGTTAAGGACGCCATTTTTATTTTAAATACGACGTTAAAATATTAAAGACACCTCTAGACATGACATTAATTTTTAACACTATTTACTAAATGTTAACGTTTTCGCTTTAAAGTTTTTGTTTACAGAATAGCTATTTGAGGCAAGGAAGTGTTAAAATGAATTAATGTTGTTTACAGATATTAAAAGTTAACGTTTTTGCTTAGAGAATAGACCTGTTTATGTGTTCAAATAAACTTTGTTTTACTGTCAACATTCTGAGTGGTGATTAGGGTGGGTTGTTGTGCCACTTTTTTTTCGGGGCGAAATGTAATACCCGACAAAAGTGGCCCACCCATATGGACATTACAGATTTAATTTTTTTTCTTTTTCAAATCGGACAATATCTTCTGTGAGAATTTTTACTTCTAAGTTTTGAAATTTCAACTGAAAATCACAATATTGTCATTAAATTTAGTTGAGTTATAAAGCGACCATATTTTTGGACAACTAGAGGTCACTAGCAATGAAAACGGACGGACATTCTAACCTCAAAATGCCAGTTATATACCCCTGGAAGGGCCAAATATGCCTCCTTTGGGCGCTTAATAATTGCACTGGATTTGCTCGGTTTTCGGCCCCAGAGGAGTTCAGAGAAGACATCTCTGGTCCTTCCAGGGGCATATAACTGACATTTTGTGGCTAGAATGTCAATTTTCATTGCAAGTGACATCTCGATGCCTAAAAATATGTTGGCTTTATAACCCAACTAAACTTAATGACAATTTTGTGATTTTCAGTCAAAATTTCAAAACTTTGAGATAAAAATTCTCACAGAAGATATTGTCCGATTTGTAAAAAAATTTATATTTGTAATGTCCATGTGGGTGGGCCATTTTTGCCGGGTATTACATTTCGCCTCGAAAAAAAGTGGCGAAACCACCCACCCTAGTTTAATTTAGTGGTGATCTTATTTTTCCTCAATGAAGTCAAACGAAAATTATAAAGGAAAAAGGCTGGAGCAGCCTTTTTTGGTAAAGAATAAATCGAGACTTTTCGGTTCAACGTTATTAGTCTTCCTTCCTCTTTCTTTTGGGTTCTTTAAAGAGATTGAACTCCTCTCTCATCCTTATACACGAATTGTGGCCTAATAATATTTCACAATATAAAAGAGAGTATAGACATTTTAAAAACATGCATATATTTTGCCCTTAAAACTAACTCCGGGCATCCCAAAAAGAAAATAAACTATTGGGTATACGACATAAAGTTGTCCTTTTATCCAACGAAGGCTTTATTTTTTGGCTGCTCCTGATATTTCTCTCAAATTTAATAAAGATCTTTTCGCCACCTATTTCTCAGGAATTTTTTAAAATCGCGGTCCCTATTTGGTAGTCAATCTAATTTAAATAAATTTTCACCGCGGATGATGCCAACTTCTTACCCTTAGCGGCAAGAATTCTACCACCGAATTAGAGTAGTAATATCGTTTATATCAAAATTTTAATTTCACTGGATAGAGAACCTTTAATTAACTTAGATTAGGAGACGACAATGTTAATATTAGGTTTACAAACTATCCCTGGATCTCTGAACTTAAAACCGCCCACCAACAAGAAGGAACATTGATTAGATTGGAGCAAGTTGAAACAAATAGATATCAAAGGAGGATTCAGAAGGGTTAATTAAAAAAATTCGATGATAGATCCTTCCTCTACCTTGAGGGTGAGAACTTTACTTACTATTAAGCCCTTTAGAAAACAAAAATGTCTGAAATAGTATTTGAGTTTTGTTTACAATTCCGAGTTCATTAAGAACTTAGAGAGAAAGAGAGAGCGAGATTAAATCATTCAAATTGGAATATTCCGAATTAATGATTCAAATTCTATGCATAATTCATATAATTTTTTTTTTTTTTCTAAAGTATGTATGTTACTAGAAAAGAAATTATTTAAATTTGTGAAACTTATTCTGTCCTATTGTCTTACGATGGTATGCTAACTGTACAAATTAACTTGTTGTTAACGATGGCCAACAACGACGTGTTTATTAATATTTCATTAGATTAAAGTTGGAAACTAAAGCCAAGAGAGGCAAACGGTGTATTTATTCAGAGAAGGCCCTCCTCTCTTTTGTATTCAAAATTACGGGAAATTGAATTTCCAAGCACAAAGCCCCATGGGCATTATTTATTCTTCAATCCATTTCAAAAAAAAAAAAAAGTAAAAATATATCAATTCAATTAAAACAAATCTAACGCATTCAGGTAAATTTAACCATACCAGTTTAATTTAAAAAATATGGAGTGACTGACCTCACAGCACACACATATAAATACTTTGATTGTTCATTAAATTTCAATTTTCTATATATCACGCTTCTCAATATCTCATATAACAATTCAAAAACACTTTTTACTTTCTCTTACCTATGTATGTAATATAGGCCTTTAGTGAGAAAGTTATGCGATCATGTCAAAAATTCGATGTCGAGATTTTGGAGGTACGAAAAAGTGGGACCCGCAAAATTTGTCTGTGGGTAATGATTCTAGGCATGAAAGAAATGAGCTCCAAGGTTAAAATTTTATATTTAATTAACTATTAATATTGGAGAAACTCTCAGCCAGTACAGAAAAAATTTTAAATTTAAGTTAGGTACCCTCGCGGACAGTTAAAATAAACTTTTGAACAAAATCGGCCAAAAAGTCCTTTTTCAGTTTTTTTCCACTTTCTCAAAAATGGGTCTAACGATTTTGATTAAAATTCATAAATCAACTATTTTTTAGATGCTCTTTAAAAAGTATATCAGTAAAATTTTTCGTTTATTTGAAGTAAACTTTACTGTTGTGCTATTTCAGATTTTTCAATTTCATATTTCGGCTTTTCCTTCCTTAGAGTCAATGTTGGTCCCCTTTGGAACTTTTTACACATTTTAAAATTTGTTTTCCAATTATATAATTTTGTATTTATTTTGATTAAATATATCTCGACACAAAAAAATCTGGTGTGACAGCACAGTACATAAGATAATGGGAAGTTGTGTGCAGTCCTTTATTCACACCAGAATTTTAGGCATTATTTTTACTTTCTCGTACCCTATATATGAAATATATAGAGAGAGAAAGTATTGGTTTCATGTCAAAAATTCGATGTCGAGATTTTGATGGATCTTCACGTTTTGAGGTCCCCTGAATCCAAAAAAAGTGGTTTTCGCGACATGGTCTGTCTGTCTGTGTGTGTGTGTGTGTGTGTGTGTGTGTGTGTCTGTGTGTGTGTGTGTCTGTGTGTGTTCAATTTTAAGCATGAAGGAATTGAGCTAGGAGGCTGAAATTTTATATTTAAGTTAAACACCCCCCGGGACCGACAAAATAAGCTTTTAATCAAAATCGGCCAAAAAGTACTAGTACTTTACTGATGTACTTTTTCAGTTTTTTTCGATTTTCTCAAAATTCGCTCTAACGATTTTGATTAAAATTCAAAAATCAATTATTTTTTAGATGCTCTTTCAAATGTATATTCTCGTTTTGCCCTCAAAATTGTTTGAAGCACACTTTACTCTTGTGCTTCATAGGAAAGATAGGAGAAATAAATGGTTGCCATGGTAACCGAATTTAAATCTTTTTCTTTTCTTTTTATTAGATTAAAAATCAATTAATATTTAAACGCCCATTTTTTTTTTCGGAGAAAACATTCTCTCTCTCACAAAACTATCTTCTCTCTTTCTACGCGTTTTAAATTTTTCTACCTTATCTTCGCATTTGGCCAATGTTAATTTCCTATAGGGATTTGTATGTTAATTTCGATTCAAAAGGGGGTCCCCTTTGGAACTTTTTACACATTTAAAATTTTTTTTTCCAATTCTTATGAAATTTTGTATTTATTTACGAATCTATATTGTGTATAAAATGTCCAAATATGAGATTAAAATTTTGAAAAATAACCATAGTTTATTTCAAGCAATCAACATTTAAAATGCAAGTTTGAAACTAAGGTGCTATCGGAAACTAAATATATCTCGACACAAAAAAATCTGGTGTGACCAGCACAGTGCACAACTTTCTCTTACCGAAGGGTAAGAGAAAGTTGTGTGCTGTGCGCCAGTCACACCAGATTTTTTAATTTTATATCATCGCCTCTTTAATAATTAAGGTTTGATTAAATAAATCAATATAAATTTTAAATAGCCACCTTGTGGTGTTATTTTTAAACAATTTTTTTATACACATTTATTAATTTAATATCAAAATTTTGAGGCCAAGGCCTTTCCATAAAAATAAAATCAAGGAAGGAAATGTTATTTGGCAAATTACCATTCTTTTGTTATCTCCAATTTAATTTTATATTTTAGAATCAATAATATTATACAGAACAAAACAAATTGGTTCATTGAGTCCATCGACATCTTCATTTTTTTATTTTATGAAGGACTTTTTCAAATCAATAAAAACTCAAACATAACATGGCTTGCGGAAATGTTTTTGATTGCTGGGAGTTAGGCAACCCAAGAGACCAATTTTTTGATTAATTTCTTCAATGGTCCAGACTAATCCCTAAACTTTCAAGGGCAAAATGAGAATATACAAATTAGAAACAGGAACGGGAGCCTTCTCAGGAACAGCAGCCAGGATAAATAATAAAAATCTATATTTCGTTGGCGACGTTTCGGGTGCAAGTCGCACCCATCCTCAGGGCAAGCAAAATTGTCAAAATTTCGTACAAGTTGATCGGTACTTAAGAATAAATTCCATGTTTATACATGTATTCGTTTGTATGTACAGTAAAGAAAAACTATTGCAAAGCGTTTTTACAGGCACGACATTCAAATAGCAAAATTTACTGTACATACAAACGAATACATGTATAAACATGGAATTTATTCTTAAGTACCTATCAACTTGTACGAAATTTTGACAATTTTGCTTGCCCTGAGGATGGGTGCGACTTGCACCCGAAACGTCGCCAACGAAATATAGATTTTTATTATTTATTCTGGCTGCTGTTCCTGAGAAGGCTCCCGTTCCTGTTTCTAATTTGAATATCTACAGCCATTCAACTCAAGAAATTTTGAGAATATACATTTTAAAGAGCATCTAAAAAAAGTAAAAATAATTGATTTGTGAATTTTAATCAAAATCGTTGGAGGTAATTTTGAGAAAATCGAAAAAAACTGAAAAAGTACATCAGTGAAGTACGTCAATATCAGGTTCGTTCTCATGGTACTGTAGCAAAGTATAATTAGTAGTTGACAAAACAACTCATTTTTACAATTTTTTGCTGATCTGAAAAATAGTGGCAGAAGATAAAAGATGTTGGTTTGACAATTAATTTTTTTCACTCTTCAGACTTCCTGTATATTATTTTCAGTCAATAATTTTTGTCTTGGGAAAAATATCTGTGGTCTTGATAATATTAACTTATTATTGGTTTTTCGATTTATGTATTGATTAAAAATTTATCAATGTCAAGGAGTTTGTTCGCCTTATTGATTGTCCAAGTAAATGTAGCATAAATATTGCTAAGAAAATATCAAAATACTGTATCTTTAAAAAAAAAATGTCTTTTAGAAAATTTCCAGAATATCATATTTATTTATTTTTTTATTTATGAACATTAATGCTCTGAGGCGATTTGTGCCTCATATGAGCAGCAAACAAAACAACAACACATTTACAGTGAAACAGACAAAACAAAACAAACAGAACGCTCAGCAAAAACAACAAACCCATACAGTAACACACCTCAATATATGTTTTGCACCGCAAGAAAAATCCGGGGCCGCTCACCGTCCCGGCACAGGCCCACCCAACAAGTCCCTCAGTCTGGATTGAAAAATCCCCAGACTACATATTAACGTTATCGTCAAAGTCTTATTTGGCCTAAGATGCCGAAAAGACTTTGTGAATGTGTGTGTCAGTCTGAGTGTGAATAAGAAAAAAGTGTCAGTATTTAAAAAAATAAAAAATAACGTTCTAAATAGTCCAATATCTGACGTGACTCAAAATAAGCTTTCTGATTGGCTAGAGCAGGCACGATCATAACGTTCTCTTATCAACAATATGCGAACAACTTTAGCTCCTACTTCTCAATTACTTTTAATTTTTTTTCTCGCTCAGCTACTGAGGCTAACAATTAATTATACATTTTAATATTTATTTTACCAACGGGGGACGTCCCACAGTCCCTTAATTAAAAAATAAAAGTTTAAATTATTACAAACATGGCATACAGTGGCGTAACCAGGGGGGGGGGGGGGGCGAGGGGGGGGGGCTCGAGCCCCCCCCCCGCCCCAGGCGCATCGAGACCTTGGCGCCCCCCGAAACCGGCTTAGGCGCCCTACAGCCTCTAAGATATAGCCCAGCGAATGTGATTTTATCATATTCTTTCCATCGATTGTCTTAAAAAATTGATTGATTTCTTTTAAAATTATATTACAACTTGAATTCTACTATTTTAAAAGAATTTAATTCCAAAAATAATAAATAACGTATATAGAGGCTTTATAATTAAAATTTTTTTTATTTTGCAATATATAAGCCTTAATTTGATGTTTTATGGCTGTGGAGATTTACTCAGGATTCGTATAAGCCTTAATATTTAATTTTTTGGAATTCAAAATTTTTTTAGGCATGAAGGAATTGAGCTATGAGACTGAAATGTTATATTTAAGTTAAACACCCCCCGGGAACGTGAAAATAAGCTTTTAATCAAAATCGGCCAAAAAGTACTAGTATTTTACTGATGTAGTTTTTCAGTTTTTTCGATCTTCTCAAAATGAAAGGGCTTTTACCATTCTTCAAGCCCGCCCGAGCTCGCCCGGAATTTTTTGAAACCCGCCCATTCCCGCCCGAGATTTAGTGAATGAATGAACGAATGTCTAGCAATTTTTAAATAAAATTTCATTTGCATGCCCGTCCGCCCGAACCCGTTTATTTAGACTTGCTACCCGCCCGTAATTTTTTCATGGCCTCCAAAGCCCGCCCGGCCCGGGCCGCGGGCCGGGTAGGTAACGGGCCAACCCGTACCAGTGCAGGGCTCTAATCGGGGGTTCGGATCCCAGGCAGTCCGATGATTTTATTTAAGCCATTTGAATACCAAATGTCAAAGTCAAAGTCTTATATGGCCAAAGTTGCCGAAAAGACTGTGTGCATGTGTGTGTGAGTGTGAGTGTGAATGGGAAAAAAAGTGTGTGTTAAAAAAAAACATGGGGAATGACTTCCCCGAGACTTTCTCGTATATTCTATTGGAATTACGTCTGGGTGTGTGTGTGAACACGATTGCTAAAAAACCAAAGCAGCTAGATAGATGACATTTGGTATATGATCCTTACACTAAAATTGTAGATTTCTATCAACTTTTGGATTAAATTCGTCACTTGGAAGTAGTACTTTACCTAATAAGTTTTTTCAGAAATTTCAAAATTTTCAATTTCTTTGTCATATTATGATAAAATACTCAATTTTAAAAAGTTTTTACTTTCTCGTACCCTATATATGAAATATATAGAGAGAGAAAGTATTGGTTTCATGTCAAAAATTCGATGTCGAGATTTTGATGGATCTTCACGTTTTGAGGTCCCCTGAATCCAAAAAAGTGGTTTTCGCGACATGGTCTGTCTGTCTGTCTGTCTGTCTGTCTGTGTGTGTGTGTGTGTGTTCAATTTTAAGCATGAAGGAATTGAGCTAGGAGGCTGAAATTTTATATTTAAGTTAAACACCCCCCGGGACCGACAAAATAAGCTTTTAATCAAAATCGGCCAAAAAGTACTAGTACTTTACTGATGTACTTTTTCAGTTTTTTTCGATTTTCTCAAAATTCGCTCTAACGATTTTGATTAAAATTCAAAAATCAATTATTTTTTAGATGCTCTTTCAAATGTATATTCTCGTTTTGCCCTCAAAATTGTTTGAAGCACACTTTACTCTTGTGCTTCATAGGAAAGATAGGAGAAATAAATGGTTGCCATGGTAACCGAATTTAAATCTTTTTCTTTTTATTAGATTAAAAATCAATTATTATTTAAACGCCCATTTTTTTTTTCGGAGAAAACATATCTCTCTCTCTCACAAAACTATCTTCTCTCTTTCTACGCGTTTTAAATTTTTCTACCTTATCTTCGCATTTGACCAATGTTAATTTCCTATAGGGATTTGTATGTTAATTTCGATTCAAAAGGGGGTCCCCTTTGGAACTTTTTACGCATTTAAAATTTTTTTTCCAATTCTTATGAAATTTTGTATTTATTTACGATTCTATATTGTGTATAAAATGTCCAAATATGAGATTAAAATTTTGAAAAATAACCATAGTTTATTTCAAGCAATCAACATTTAAAATGCAAGTTTGAAACTAAGGTGCTATGGGAAACTAAATATATCTCGACACAAAAAATCTGGTGTGACCAGCACAGTGCACAACTTTCTCTTACCGAAGGGTAAGAGAAAGTTGTGTGCTGTGCGCCAGTCACACCAGATTTTATTCTTTTGATATTTTTCCGAAAACTGAATAGTTTTTGAAATAATTACAGAAGAAAACGACATTTTTCTTAAAAGCAAAGAAAAATCAAAACAAAATCATACAGGTGTCATTAAAAAACATGTAAATATAAACAAATTCGCTGAGGAAATTACAGGATGCAAGAAATTTGCCCGCCGAAGGCGAGCAAGGGGGTCCAGGGGGCGGAGCCCCTGCAAAAATCGGCGCCCTAGTTAAGCTTCGCCCCCCCGCCCTCAAAGGCTGGTTACGCCGCTGATGGCATACCATTTCAACATCAAAACAATTGCAATTATATCGAGCATTTTAAAATCTAAAATGCCCTTAGGCCATAGCTCAGTGGTAAAGTTTCTGCCTGTTTTTCTAGAGGTCAAGAGTTGGCATCCCGTCTCATACGACAAAAATTTATTTCAATTGAATTGGCTACCAATCCAATTTAAATAAATAGAGACAGATAATTGCCTTTGATCCCGAAAAAAGACCTTTTGTCATTTTTTTTCAAGTTTTTATAAAATCTTATATAAATTATTGCAATTTTTTTTTTTTTTTGATTTTGAGAAGCTTCCATCTCTTTCCGAATCGTTCGTTCATTTCTTCCTTCAGACCATTCGAGTCTATATAATTTAACTCAAAAAGTCAAGTTATTTTTTATCTATTTTGATTTTATTGATTACTCTATAGAATTTCCGTTTTCAAAACCTTTTAACTGTTTGAAGAAAGGTATCTTTTCAAACATGTATTCATTTTTTACATATTTCTAACAATGAATGCTTTCTTCGCATTCGCGTTTAATCATTTATTTATTCTTTAAAAGCGTTTTATCGCTTTCGTTACCTTTGAAATAAAAAAAGAAAAATTATCTTGTTTTTGTACGTTTTTCTAAAGGAACTCTTATCTACACTCTTTTAAGGGAATATTTTTCTCTACGCTTTCTTTTAATGATCCTTATAGCTTTGTTTTTCCCAATAAACAGTTATTTTTTGTAGAAGATATTTAAGGGAAGATGCAGAACGATAAAACTTAGAAAAAAGTAGGCTAATAAATTTAAACCTATTTCCGAATAAACATTCTCGCAAACTTTTAATATTCTAATTTTAAGGATCTTGCAATGGTCGTTGTGCCTTTACCGTTCCCTTTTTTCCCATTTTATAAACTAATTTCTTTATTTCAATTTAAATATTCGAAATTATTAATGAATTTCTTAATTTTAAAGTCTTTTTGGGCAAACATTTTAGATTAAATTAATTGGGCATCAATAAATAAATTTTATCATTCAAGGCGGAAAGCGAACGAACCACTAACCCTGATCATGAAGCTATAAGGATCAAGGATTGGTCTCTTAATTAAATAGTCAAGGTCTAAGATAGAGCGTACTAACAATTAAACTGCCGAGGCAGTAATTAGGGAATGTGCCTACGGAAGGTAAGGGAGTGCAATTATTTCCCACCCGAAGATTCGAAAAAAAGTAATGAAATGAAAGGAAACTTGTTTTTTCTTCAAAATATATTTTTTTTAGTAAATTGTTTTATTTGCTTGAATTTCTATCAGAAAATAAATAGGCTATTTCAAGTTTGTTCCTAACCCCGAGGTGAATTAAAAAAAAAAAAAAAAACCGCTGAGTTTTTCGTATTCTACTTCATTTTACTTTCTCTTACCTCTATATATATATATGTTAATATATAGAGAAAGTATTGTATTCATGGCAAAAATTCGTTCTCTGAGTTCAAAAAAGTAGTTTATCGCGACATGGTCTGTCTGTGAACAAAATATCTCAAGAACTCTTTTCGGTTAGAAGGTTGAAATTTTATATTTAAGCTGGCCCCCATGGGAGGTGACACGAAGCTTTTGAACAAAATTGCCAAAGATTACTTTACTGATATAACCGAAACTCCTCAACCACGCTGATTTTTCGGCAAGAATGAGAAAAATAAAAACACAAAGTTTTATATTTTTCCAAATGAGTTTAATTCCTAATATTCCAAAGGCACAAAGGCTCCCTTCTTCAGAAGAAGCTGAAAAACAATCATAATGTTAACAAAAGTTAGTGTTATTGAAATGTTAGCAGAGTGTAAAATGAGGTATAACAATGCCCTTTATGTTAAACTATTGAAAAAAATACTTTTGTTAACATTATGATTGTTTTTCAGCTTCCTCTGAAGAATAAGAAGAAGAGCCTTTGTGCCTTCGAAATATTAGGAATTAAAATCATTTAGAAAAATATAATACTTTGTGTTTTTATTTTTCCCTTCCTATACCCTTGCCAATCACGTAGTTGAGGAGTTTCGGTTCTATAATTCTCTCGGCATCACTCATTAGGCTTCAGTACTTTACTGATTTTTTTTTTTTCATTTTTTTTTTGATTTTCTCAAAATTTGCTCCAACGATTTTGATTAAAATTCAAAAATCACTTATTTTTTTAGATGCTATTTAAAATGTATATTCTCATTTTGGATTGAAGGCTCGCTGAGTAGACCACTTTACTCTTCTACTTCATAGGAAAGATCCCTGTTCAAATCCTTGGCATGCAGGATTTTCATTAAATAAAAATATTTATTTAATGTAAACAAATCCTCAAGCAAGCCCTGGATTGGAATATAGGATCTCACCACAATAGCCCTCAGGCAACTCTACGAGGAGAGGGAGTTGCTGTGACATCCCGTCCTGTGGAAGGGACGTAAAGAAGGTTCCCTTTCAGTGATGCATTCTTCGAAAGGAGTAGGCTACACGCCGGTGCTGAGGGAGTCCCTCCTCAAACTAGGACATCCTCCATAGCATAGAAGAGGTTGGATAAAAGGAGCCGGTTGGAACCAGAAATAAGGATTAGTTCACTAGCTAGAGACGAGAGCAGGAGGAGGAGCTAGAGATAGGAAATGATGTAACTTCACGGGGTGCCGGTAGATGGCTACGGCCAGAGGCCGGTTGGGTTTGAGTGTGTGTCTTCGTACACGAAAGCACCTCGGGTAAATAAACGGGGATCCCGATAGGAATTTCAAAAATAAATAATAAATAAATTCTCATTTTGGCATTGAAATCTTCTGAAGACCACTTTACTCTTCTACTTCATAGGAAAGATAGGATAAATGGTTGCCATGGTAACAAAAAATACATATTTTCCCATGTTTATAAATTTTACAACTTTAAATTCGAATGTACCGTACTGTCGGAAACTAATCATATTTCGACACAAACTGTGTGCTGTTCGACCAGTCCCACCAGATTTTTTATTGAATAGTTTTTTCTTTAAAACTTTCAAAATAATATCTCTTTCTGAAATGATCTTTATTAAAATTTTCGAAACGGGGCCTCTCAAAGATAAATTTTCATTAAATTTTTTTCACTGAGCCCTGAGAGACCCTGCTAGACCCATCACTCAACAAGAATTTGTTCATTTACTATTTTTTCCTTCCAGTTATACACCTAACTACGGTCGAATAAAAGATTAAAGATCTATATGGTTCATGTAGTTTAAAGAAAAAACAGTGAATGACCGAATTCCTGAGGGACGATTTATTCTCGTAATTTAATTAGCATTAATATCCGGATGGAATTTATTCTCAAATTGAATGGAAAGATTAAAATGTTAGGAAAAGTCTTGAATCATACATGTTTCTGTATATTTTGAAACGCTTTTTGTTACGGTAAATGAAATGGCCTCTGAATCAAATGAGCTTTTCTCCTGGGGTTGTTTAATATCCCAACGACATGAGGCCACCGTTAGTGGCTTATTGTATCGTATTGTATCGTCTGACTCGCTCCGAGGAGCAAAACGCAACGGCAACGACACCAATAAACATTTGCACATTCCACCCGGAAGATAAACTTTCGACTGGAAGCTTAAAATAAATTCATTCAGACACTTATACACAAACAGACAGACACACGCACACACATACAGGGATTAAGTAAAATAAAATTTAACATGAGAATAAAAAAAAAAGGCTAATGAATTATATAATTTTTTAATTCATTAAATTTTATTCTCATGTTTTATTTAATTTATTACTATATATACATGTTTGTTTATATAATAACAATTAGTAACTAAATGTTATCATCATACATTCGCTAGTAAAACATTTTAAAATAAATGAATTAAAAAAAATAAATTGTGATTAAAGATAGGTAATGAAATTTTTTTTAACTAAAATCAGCCATATTGTAACTTATTTTCTATTGATTTGTCGAAGGACCCCAAAACCAAAATAAATTTCAAAAATCAAGATAAAATTTCAACAAAATACTTTTTATAATTTTCAAGAAACAATCCAAGTTGTTTTAAATTAGAACAATGGAAAGCCGAAAAATTTTTTGCTGGTTGTTGAGCGCATATATTATTGAAGAAAAGAATACAATTTCTTCTTTTTCAGGAGGCCGAAAAGTTTGTGCACAAGTCCGTAGTCAAATAAAAAATCCTGAAAAAGAAAAAATTCTATTTTTTTTCTTTTTTTTTAAAAAAAAAAAAAAAAAAACACTTTTTTCTCATTCACACTCAACACTCACATACACATTCACAGTCTTTTCGGTCATATAAGACTTTATGCGATAACCGTTGTTATTTATAATATCTATTGGGGTCCAGACATTTCTATTTAAGCCATTTGGATACCAAATCCCTTCATTTGTTATAATAATTTACACATCATTTTTTTAACCAATATAATTAAAACAAAGTTTTTAATTACTTTACAAACTTAATTTTATAAATTAAATAAATTCATTGTCTGTTTTATAATTATAAAAAATTAAGATTTCATTAAGATAGGTCCATCTTGCTCTCCGTCTCTCTCTCTCTCTCTCTCTCTCTCTCCTCATTTATCATTTAAAAACAAGCCATTATGCAAAGTGAAACAAAAACGTTTCAGCTCATTTGGGAGCCAACTTGAAACTTAGTACTTTGTAGATGTTTAAAATTTAAATTCTTTTGAATGGCACTTTATCAAAATTAATAAAAAAAAAAAAAAATGTTTTATTATATTATTATTGTTATTAAATTTAGCTGAATCGATCGATTCACACCGGCATGCAATGAATGACCTAAGTCAATATCCACCAGGACGGGGTCAAAGAAATAAAAATGCAAGCTAATTAATCAAATTCACAACAGTAAAATCCGTCTGGTAAATTTTATTATTTTATTTAGTCATTAACCTATTTATTTCTGATTAATATCAAATATAAACAACATCAAATAAATAATTAACATTTTTTGTTAAGAATGTTTAAATATCAAATTTGAGTATACAATTTTGACTAATTTTATTATTGACATCATCAAAAAAAAAAAAAAAAAAAAAAAACTGACCTCAAAATTTGATAAGTCTCGACTTTTTCTTGAATTCAAAAAAGGTATTTTTTTCTAATTAGGCCATGAATGACACGATAACTTAAAACTCACCGAGCTTGATCGTTGAAAATTTGTTATGTTCTTACAATAAAATTTTAGATCTCTGTCTAAAATTCTTCAACCAATTTAATTGTAAAATTTGTAATTTTTACTTTCTCTTATCTTATATGGATATATAGATCTATCTTTTACCTATATATAGAGAGAAAGTATTGGATTCATGTTAAAAATTATATGTTGAGATTTTGATGGATATATTTTCATTTTTTTCATTCTTGTGATGACACCAGAATATCGCCCTTGGTGCCACCAGTGCTACGCCAACGATTTCAGTCATTAATCTGGAATTATCGCATATTAACTTATTCCATTTGGACTCCCCATAACCAGGGGGGAGGGGGGTCAAACTCGGTTTGTTTACGTTTTTTCCATTCGAAGAGAGTGACGTCATGGAACTCCTCTTTTTGTAAAAGATCTTTCGGAACAAACCATTTATAAATATTTATATATAGTATATTATTAATAAAGCAATGTACATACCAGGGACTAAATTAGTTTAGTCAGAAACTATACAATTTGCAAACAAAACAAAATGAATGTGGACAAGGTTATATGCAGTCAAAATAGAAAAATACAAACAGGCGTGGACCAATCAAAAACTGTGACCGGAAAATTGTTTGTTATCTAGTTTTGTATTTTAAAGACCTTGCACATAACTAGGCCTTATAATGTTTGGAAATTCGCTTTACGTAATCCATTCCTTCCCAAACTCCTCGGTCCATTTTTTTTTACTACCCAGTATAAATAATAATTATTTTCAAATTAACGTAACCTTTCAATACTTTGTAATTCTTTCGAAAATAATTCTTGGGATTTAATTTCCATCCACGGATTGCATGGAATGGTTTATTGGTTAAAATGGTTTATTGAATAAAATCATTAAATCTGACTAAAAATAGAGTTCTAATTGCAATCCAAGGCGGTTAACGTGTAGCTTTGATTTTCCATGGAAATGAAACAATGAATGAGAAATCGAGAGAGAAGGGAAACAAGTTTCTCAACTTGTAGTTAACTATCAAATCATTATTCTAGAATTAATATCTTTTTTTATCTTTCTATAAAACCCAGAGGGTTTACACATGAATTCAAGCAACTTATTTTTTCAAATTGTATAACAAATTTCGTTTTTAACTCTCTGTGTGAGTATATATGACGACAGGATTATTGGGTAAGGGCTTGATTGATTTAATTTTCTTACTTCAGTGAAACAATAATAAAATCAAAAAATAATTGATTGCTTAAAAGCCTGGCTTATTAACATTCAAGAAATCCATTAGGAGTCATTTTAGAGTAGAATTCAGCAGGGAAATTAGGGAAAATCTATTAAACTAGTTTGCAGAGTTCAATTTGTTAGGTGTGGTTAATTTAATTAAGAAAAATTAAGAAATGGCTCCTTGGTGAGAAGACTTTTTGGGAAATAATCTAGATATGATTTGTAAAAAGTTCGTATCCAGGCAATATATTTTCGCCACAATAATTCATTAATGAAGTCTCTTTTTTTTAATTCGTTTCAAGATCTTTTTCGGCATCGGAAGCCATACCGGCTCTGGTATGAATCGCCGAAAAAACTCGCCGAAAAAATCTCGCCGAAAAAAAACTCGCCGAAAATTTTCTCGCCGAAAGCAAAATCTCGCCGAAAATTTTCTCGCCGAAAAAACTCGCCGAAAAAAAACTCGCCGAAAATTTTCCCGCCGAAAAAAAATTCGCCGAAAAAAATACTCGCCGAATGGAAAATCTCGCCGAAAAAAAACTCGCCGAAAATTTTCTCGCCGAAAGGAAAATCTCGCCGAAAAAAACTAGCCGAAAGGAAAAACTCGCCGAAAAAAACTCGCCGAAAATTTTCTCGCCGAAAATAAACTGGCCGAAAATTTTCTCGCCGAAAAAAAACTCGCCGAAAGAAAAAACTCGCCGAAAATTTTCTCGCCGAAAAAATCTCGCCGAAAATTTTCTCGCCGAAAGCAAAATCTCGCCGAAAATTTTCTCGCCGAAAAAAAAACTCGCCGAAAAAAAACTCGCCGAAAATTTTCCCGCCGAAAAAAAATTCGCCGAAAAAAAATACTCGCCGAATGGAAAATCTCGCCGAAAAAAACTCGCCGAAAATTTTCTCGCCGAAAGGAAAATCTCGCCGAAAAAAAACTAGCCGAAAGGAAAAACTCGCCGAAAAAAAACTCGCCGAAAATTTTCTCGCCGAAAATAAACTGGCCGAAAATTTTCTCGCCGAAAAAAAACTCGCCGAAAGAAAAAACTCGCCGAAAATTTTCTCGCCGAAAAAATCTCGCCGAAAATTTTCTCGCCGAAAAAAAAACTCGCCGAAAATATTTTTTTATTTTTTATTTTATAGTTTAATGTCTTTTTCGGCATCTAAGGCCATTTAGACCCCATCCCTATTTATTTCAAATGTTTGTTATCCAATTCAAGTGAAATAAATTTGTTTCGCTTGGGACAGGACACGAACCCGGGACCCCATGTGGTTATGAGAAGCTAAACTCTTCTCTCTGAGCCACGGGTCACGGGCCTAGCCGAAAATAAATTCACAGACAAAAATAATTTTTTTTTTTAAATAGAAACTTTTAGCAGCCGTAAAATAATAAAATTGGTTTTTATTTTTTTAAATTTAATTCTTTTTTGTTCAAAAGGAATTTTATTTAGTTGTGCGACAAATTTCGATGTTATAATTCCGAAGATCACATTGCATAGCTACGCCCATAGGCCGGGGGCAGGGGTGGATTAATGCAATTTTGTCGGGGGGGGGGGGAACGTTTTTTTTTTTTTTTTTTATTTAAGGACTTTGTCGGCATCTAAGACCTCTTTCCTATTTATTTAAATTGATTGGTAACAAATTCAATTGAAATTAAAGCCCGGAAATCATTTCTTTAGATTACTAGTTTTTATAACTTTTTGAATTTCTCGCGATCGCCCCCACCGCCCCCTTTAATCCGCCCCTGACCGAGGGGGGGGGGTAGATAGCCCCCCTCTGGCATCCTCTAGGAGGGGCCAGGAGGCCCCCCTCGGCGAGTTTTTTTTTCGGCGAGAAAAATTTCGGCGACTTTTTTTCGGCGAGTTTGTTTTCGGCGATAAAATTTTCGGCGAGTTTGTTTTCGGCGAGATTTTCCTTTCGGCGAGAGTTTGTTTTCGGCGATAAAATTTTTCGGCGAGTTTTTTTTCGGCGAGTTTTTTTCGGCGAGATTTTTTCGGCGAGAAAACTTTCGGCGAGATTTTGCTTTCGGCGAGTTTTTTTTCGGCGAGAAAATTTTCGGCGAGTTTTTGCTTTCGGCGACTTTTTTTTTCGGCGAGTTTTTACTTTCGGCGAAAAAATTTTCGGCGAGTTTTTTTCGGCGACTTTTGTTTCGGCGAGTTATACCGCCCCCAGCCATACCAGGGTCTCGGGACGGGAGAAACAAAACTAAATGTACTTTTTTACTTGTATAGTGTAATCGTCAAAAAATTCGACCTCACAATTTTGACGATTCTCGTCGTTTTAGACTTCCAGAGTCAAAAAAATTTTTTTTGAAATTATGCTATGTGTTTGTGGTCATATTTTCTTAAAAACACTAGCAGCCAGATCGATGAAATTTGGTACACCGATATACGTACTTATTGTACTAAAATTGTAGGTCTGTTTTAATTTTTGGAGTAAATTCGTCAACCGGAAGTAGTACTTCCGCTTTATCAAATAAGTTTTTTCAAAAATATAATTAATCTGTGACCGCTACGACCGTTACGTGTATTTTATATACAACTACATCTGGGCCATCTACAGTCATTCCTATGAAGTTAGATTCAAATTTTCGCTCCATTTACACTCACAAGCGGAGGGAAAAGGGGGGAGGGGGGCGCCCCCCCCTCCCCAAAAAAAAAATTTTTTTTTTTTTTTTTAATAAATATATATTTATTTTATTTTAAATTTTTTAAAATTATTATTTAAAATTTTGTTTTTTTTTAAAAAAAAAAAAAAAGAAAGAATATTCCCATAAAATAAAAAAAAAAAAAAAAGTGTGGGGGGAGGCGCACCACCCCCCCCCCCCCCCCCGAAAAACCCCCTGGGACCCCCCCTTGCTCACAAGTTAGACACAATCATCAAATAAGAATAATCACTCGAACCGTTCTACATTATTTATATTTTTAATAAATAATTAATACAAAATGTGGTCTATAATTAAAAACTTCTATAATAATAGTGTAATTTATCATATTTTGACAAAAAAATAAATTTCAAAATTAAAAAAAAAAAAAAACTTATTAGATAAAGCACTACTTCCGGTTGATGTAATTACTCCAAAAGTTGATATAAATCTACAATTTTATTGTAAGATAGTCACGCATTTGACGAGAAAGTCTTGAGGGAGTCAATCCTGAATTTTTTGTGAATTGAATTGGGCCTAAAGGAAGATTACATGTTACTTTATTGCGCCTTAATATTGGAAATCCTTAATTTTTTTTTTTTTTTTTTTTAAGTTCATCTTTAAATATTACCTACCAAATGGAATATCCCTAGAGACTTTTTTTTATTTTTATATATTTGACATCTTTTATTTCTCTCCAATAGACAGATAAATCTCTTCTCATTCCCTCTCTTTTTTTTCCTTCTCTCTCACTCTCTCATTTTATCATCTCCAAGTGGTGATTGTCGGGACATAAAAACTCGTCTTTTTCTTTCTATCCACCTTCTTCTAATCTCTTCTAATATCAGTTGCCAAAAAGCGAATTTTCTTTATATATATATATTTTCTGGAGTCAGTAGGTCTTGACTGACAAGCAATTTTTTTTTCATCATCATGTTGAGTCCTTTTGATCAGACACCCTTATCGTTTTCCTATCTCAGGGGGTTATCTTTTTGATTTACTCACCTTATGTGTCTTCTTTGGAAACATTTAAAAGATATATGTATATTCTTTTGACCTAGAAAAAGGGAGAATGAAAATGACAGTTTTTTAACTTCTTGATATTCATAATAAAATCTTTTGTTTTCTTCAAAATGAATAATGTAACAAAATGTAATTTGTTTTGTATTTTCTTCTTTCTTTATCCACATATTAATGGAGGTAATCATATAAAAATTGACTTTTCAAAGTTCAATGAGGGTTTTAATAAATCCAGCAGCAAACTGTAACGTCTATTTAAAAAATTTATCAGATTTGTTTTTTGAAATATCTTAATTAAGCTTCAGCCATAAAAAACTGAATGGTTCAGAGAAAAGGGAAAAAATTGGAATAATTAGAAAAAAAAACGAAAGAAACTTAAAAGGTTTTATTTAATGGCGAAAATTTCATTCTACACGAATGAAAATTCCATTGGGCATCATTTTTTAAAATTAAAATCTATATTGGCGATTTTCTCTTCAATATCAATCTTCTGCTGGACCAGATTTACTGGTATAATCTGATACACAACGTATTATATATATATAAATTAAAATTAAATATACAAATTAAACACTAGGTTATTTGTTTCAAAGGTTTTATTAATTAAAAAAATTAACACTTATTACGTATTTCGACAATTCCTTGTCATCATAAGAAGTGATTACAACAAGGAATTGTCGAAATACCTATCAAGTGTTAATTTTTTAATTAATAAGCCCTTTGAAACAAATAACCTAGTGTTTAATTTGTATATTTAATTTTAATTTACAAAATGTTTCAACGAGAACCAACGGTCGAAAGTTTAAATCGTATTATATATATATATTGATATTATTATAATATATATATATATATCACTGATAAAGAATTTCTCATTACTCTCTATGGCCCTTGGCCTTAGCATATAGGTATAAGTCTCACATCTTATTCTAAGAGTCGGCGATTCGCTTCCTGAGCGAAAAATAATTCAAATTATATTGACTTCCAATTAATTTGAATAAATAAAAATGAGCTTAAATGGCTTGAGATGTCGAAAATTACCTTTAGCATTTAGCATTTTGAGATATTAGGGTACTACTGTTTGTTTTTTCATACCAAAAGTTGATTAAAATAAAGGTCGGGATTCCCGGATTCAGCCAAGTGAAATAAAAACAAATGGGTTTTTTGTGACCATTTTTTTTTTGTTTTTATTCCACCTGGCTCAATCGGGGAATCCCGGGAAGATTAACTACTACAACTATCAAGAAAATACAACCATTACTAAAAATTTCTTTTAAGAGACAATTTTGAAGGGGTCAGTTTATTTCAAGTGGACTTACTCTATTAATAAGAATTTAAAATCATCTTGTTAATTTTCTAACAGTAAGATAGCTGCTGCCAAAGCGCCGCCGCCTAGAGGTTAGGCAGCTACTCTAACTTGCACTCACTTTTGAAATAGTTTCCCGATTAATTGAATGAAAAAATATCTACCATACAATAGATTTTGTTTTTATTATAAATAAATTTGTTTTAAAAATATGTTTCTTCTTTACAGGGCCTCATCGGGTGACCTTTCGGCAACTGGTGGGCCAACCACCGGCACAACCCCTGGCGACCAGCTCTTGCTCGCCGACAATTTAGACAATTCCACATTTATCGATAACGCGAACCTTGTCCAAACCACAACACATTCGACAACAGCTGGAAATAATACAACAATGGGGCGACGGCCTCTCGATTTGACGTCTTCACTTCGGGCCAAACCAGACCTCATTGAAACTGCAGAGCATCACAGAGAAAAGTGAGTCATTTCATTCTATTTATTGTTAGTTAAATTTTATAAATAATCGCATAGGCTAGGGCATTCACATTCTGTCAAAGCCTGATTTTTCATTCATTTTGAATTTATATTTGGAAATATTGATAATATAAATACAGTATTAAAACTTCAAAGCACTACACAAAATTAATTTAAAAAATTTCCAAGATTAATAAATTTACAATACACGTTTTTTTTTTAAGTCTTTTCGCCATTAGACTTTATAAGTTTATTAAATTTTATTTTTATAACAACATATCGATGGTTTCTGGCGGCCGTTCAACGGTCTTGTTTGCCCTATCCCGATTTTCAGCTTTCGAAATTTATATTTTAACGAACTAAACAATATCAGATACACAACAATATCTTTTGATTTGAGGAAAGAATATTTCTGTTGTTTGTTCTTTTGAATCGATTGGAAGCGTCGGCCCCTAAGAAGAAGAAACAACAGCTGAAGGTGGGGTTGGGGGTGGGCAAAGGCGTGCGCCGATTGGTCGCCAATCGATCGCCTACGGCGCCCCAGATTGGCGCCGGCGATGACGACTTACACCGAATTCAGTGACGAATTTAGCCGAAGTCACCCGAAGAGAGAGTCAGAGCAGCCCTAACCAGCCCCAAGAACGAACGCCCTCCCACAAACATTTACTTGTGCTTTTATTAATTAGAAAAATAATTTGCAACTGATTTGTCCTTAGATTCTATTAGCATAGAAAATAAACCCTAATGAATATAGGTCTAGGATTAATAGCTATGTTGAGGATAAACTTATAGTCCTGTTAGAAATTTTAGGCTTCTGGTTAGTTGAGTCTAAAGTGATTCTTAGGATATTAAGAACCGTTGAGTAAATATTTAGAGAAGCCACTTGTTCCAATTTTTTTTCTCAGCATTTTTTGTGACTCTCAAATTTTTCTCTTTTTCCTTATAAATGCTTTTTGGTGCCGATTTCCTCTCTAACTTTTTTGTGTTTTAACTTTACATTTCTTTTAAATTGTCTTTAATTATAATGGCGCTCCGATTAATATGGCGCGCGTCCTTCACCAGGCAACAGATATGATTTTGGGATAATTTCTGTGCCATGCCCGGGAAAGTTCATGGGTGGTGATGGGTATGTCATCACCCCCTCCCCCTCTCATGCCTTAGACTCGATTACCAGCTGAAACTCCGCTCCCCCTATTAAGGTTGGACAATCTAGGCTACCTTTATAGACTCCTATTCACCAAATAAGGAAAGGCTCAACGCCATCTATTTCAGTGGCTTCAATCAGTTTAAATCTGGTCTGTGTTTTTTGTACCAACATTTTTGAGTGCAAAATCCATCATGGCGTCCACCTGTCGCTTTGCTTTTCTCCTTAGTTTTAAAGATGTACTTTTTCTGTTTTTTCGATTTTCTCAAAGGCTATATTTTCTTTTTTTTCTTTTTGAATCTTGTGACAAAAGTCCTAATTTCTTGCTTCATTGAATTTGTTTTTCCAATTTACCAAAAATATTTAACCAAATAAATAATCTTGGAGCTAAAATAGTGATTATTAATTCTTATCTGGGAATCCTCTCAAATGTCTTGGCATTGGTTTGTCGATATCTTATGAATTTTATCTTATTACTTAATTTTTCTCCAATCATATCCCCTATTCTCCTCAATCTTCTCCAATTTCAACATTCTTAATCTTTCAGAGGATCTAATGATAATTCTTTTTCGCTTTTATCTTGGTTCCACATGTTTATATAAAAATTACTTTTTTCTCTCTCGTTTAAGAAATTTATAGAAAAAATTTAGATATGTAGATACATTTAAAAATATTTATATCGCCATAATTATTACCTCCTGTAATGTAATTTCTTATCTTTTCATTCTTATTCACATTAAATTATATACATTCGGACACAAGAGCTGCTTATCTCTTGCCGTTAGTTTAATTTTACATTAACACTAAAAAGAAAAACTCATAAAATTCTTTGAAAATAATTAATGTATCATTTATCCATTCTTAAATTTTAATGCCTAAATTCTCAACTCAGGGTAACAAGTAACATCGATTACAGAAATTCGTTTTTTATTACTGGAAGATAAGCACCCAAATGATCAATTCAATGGACTCCCTAGAGAAACCCTCTGGAGCGAACTCCAGGGAGTTTCTCTAGACATGCTTGCCTTGATCCGCGGTTCAAGCTTGCATGATCAGATATTAAATCTCCTTGTAACCATATACTGAACATTGGTGATCTTTTTTGAGTAGATTGGAAGCAAGTTCTTTTTTGACTTGAACTTTAGATACCTTTTGCCCTCGTGATTGGTTGCTAGCGTGTTGGCCTTCTATACCAAGGGTCGCGGATTCGGATCCCAGGCAGTCCGATGATTTTATTTAAGCTATTTTGATACCAAATGGCTTATATAAAAATGCCTGGACCCCAAATAAATATAAATTATTTGATAATGGTTATCGTAAAAATCTTATATGGCCTAAAAGCCCGAAAAGACTGTGTGTATGTGTGTGTGAGTGTGAATGTGAATGGGAAAAAATTTATTTTTAAATATTTCGGGTTGCAAAACGCCACCCATCATCAGTGCAGCAAATAGTTTTGGTGGTGGATGTCGTCTATATTTTTGCCTCCGTTTGTATAAATGACTCATTGCTGGTAATTTGCCTATTTAAAGAACATCGCTATGAGAATGGCAAGCATTTATACAAACAGAGGCAAAAATATAGACGACATCCACCACCAAAACTATTTGCTGCACTGATGATGGGTGGCGTTTTGCAACCCGAAATATTTAAAAATAAATAGTGTGTATGGTGGAAAAAGAGGCGCTGGTTTTCTTCTCCTACTTATTAATTTCAACCTACAGCTCAAACTATCAACGAAAAAGGGTGAATGTTTAAAAAAAAAAAAAAAGATTCCTTTCAGAACCTCGAACTAATTTCTTCAACCACTGCAAACATACAGTCTTAGAAAGAACTTATAGGCTAATATACATGTTTTCTTCTGTACACCTGTTGTTATTTATAAAAATGTTTTTTTTATATATTATATATATTTTGAGATCTCCTGATTCCAAAAAGTTGGGTCGCTCAAAATCGTCTCCCTGTGTGTCTGTGACATAATATCTCAAGAACAGAAAGAGCTAGGAAGTTGACATTTTATATTTAAGTTATGAAAAAGACTTAAAAAAAATTTTGCACTCTCCAGAGAAAAAAAAATTCCGTTTGATCGTCATCCTAGAGACTGGAGCCTTGAGATTAGACAACCAAAACGCTTGGCTGTGGGTCACGTTTTCTCAAAAATAGCTTGCTATTCCCCTTTCATTATTTATTTAAGTAAAAATGTGTTTTGGAAGTCTAAACTCAAGACTCGAATCTCTAGGCTTAATAGAGATGTCGATCTACCATAAAGTAAGCCTTTGATCATTACTGAATGCATAAGTCCTGCTAAAGATAACCTCCACCTCACTACACCGCTGTCAATACAGTGATCTCTATCAAGGTTCTGTTCGTCCTTTTGTTCTTGTTCTTCCCTTTGAATGAATCGCTTTGCATTTACATTTCCCACTTCCTATTCTTTTTTTTTCCCTTTTTTTAAAGCCGATATTCAATTCAGTTGCAAGCGCTCTATGTATTTATACGAAATCAATATTGGAACCCTTTGACTTTTTAATGAAGTAGATTCCGATGTTGTTTGTTTGGCTGCCCTTGAAGGACATTTGTTTAATAGATGAGCCATTCAATAGAAATTACTTTTCAGTTTTTCATATACATATCATATGATGATATGATACTCTTGATAATAGAAATATGCTAATTTCGATAATATTCTTCGACATATTTAATAATTAACAATTAATCTTATCTCATTTGTATTTAATAGGAACGGACTGAAGTTTCGGTTTAGCCCAGTTATGACCGTGGTTTCGGTTTCGGCCAGTTTCGCCCGTGATTTCGGTTCAAAAAAAAAAAAAAAAAAAAAAAACGTCGAATGATTTTCGTAACAGGGAAAAATGGAGTGATTATATGAGTTAGAAGAGAAAATTTATTAAAAAATCTGGTGTAACTTACCTTCGGTAATTGAAAGTTGTATTCTGTGCTTGTCCCACCGGATTTTTTGTGTCGACACATATTTAGTTTTCCACCGATATATTAGAATTCAAGATATAATTTTTTTTAATACACTTTTTTCCCTTTCACACTCACATTCGCACACCCATAACACAGTCTTTTCGGCAATTTAGGCCATATAAGACTTTATACGATAAGCGTTAATTATTAATATATATAAATATATTTATATTGGGATCTTCTTATTTAAGCCATTTGGTATCCAAATGGCTTAAATAAAATCATCGCCCTGCCTGGGGTTCGAACCCGCGACTTTTGGTATAGGAGGTTAACACGCTAACCCCTATACCGAGCCCGAATGCCTCAATAAAGTTTGAACCCCGCTACTTTTCTGATTGATTGATCCCTGTTACACCAACATTAACATGGCTTAAATTTGGTTTAACTTTTCTATTTGTGTCCCGCTAATATATTGATTCCAAATGAATTTGTTTGAAGTAGTAGGCTTATAACTCTGATTAGAATTTTTTTCCATTGGATAATGATTCGCTCCTTTGGAAATGGGAAAATAATAAAAAAGATGAAGGTATTAGTTTGAAAACGGCTCCTTTAGAGAAGTCAATTTCTGTTCATTTAGCCGTTTAGTCTCGAATGGCGGCTGTTTGCTCGTGAATATGCCGAGTCACCTGCTCCATTCGTGTGTACCTGGCTGGGAATGTCCCTTTGGAGCAATCCTCTTACTTGTCCTGGGTGGATCCCCAGGGAACCTCTTTCATTCTTCAGGTGAGGGGATTTCAAGAAGACAAAGAGAGAGAGAGAGAGGACCACACCAACCCCAACAATCCTTGTACTTATTTCTCTCCCTTATTCCACCCTCGGGTCAAATAAGCGTCTAATGAGAGCTGCAGATATTAAAGAAAAAAAAAGCAAAGAAACTTCTCAATTAATAGAGTTTGTCTTCTTTTTAAAACACTTGAAGACCCATTTGTTTCAACAAACTCCTTAGTTTTTACGATCTACAGTGTAAAAAAAAAAAAATAGAAACAATTGATTATCAATTACACAGGCCAACAAAAAAGAAACTTTTTTTTGTACGTTGAAATTTAAGGCTCCTTCTGGCTATAGAGAATAACGCTGATTCCAAAAATGCCATCAGTTTTACTCCATAAACTTTAGTTTTAGAGATATTGAAAAAATTAAATTTTTATAGAAAAAGTATTCTAAAGCGACTCTTATTTTGAATTCTATATTTTTTCAATGCGTTAACTCTTAAATATATGCAGATAGTTGAAATATATAGAAATATTAAATTACAGCCCAATCGGAGAAGGTTTAGTGGTGCAAAACATGGTAAGAAGTTTAGAAAAATTGAATTTTTTGAGTTTTTTTTTTTAACTTTGGACACCCCTAATAGAATTTTTACCATCCCTGAATGCAAAAACATATATTTACGATTTTCTATAGTTCTTTAGCTTTCCAAAAATCATCCATTCGTGCAAATCTGTTAATTATTAACAAAAATAGTTATCAAAGTCAAGTTCGTTAAAAATCAAATATCAGAAAATTGTATGATAAAGATGATGTTTTGCAGCAATTAGAGCTATTCTTGGGAATCTGGATAGGATTCCGTTTTGTTTATAATTTCTTTAGGCCCGTAACCCGTGACTCAGAGAGAAGACATTAGTTTCTCGTGTCTAGGGTCCAAGTTCATTTCCCGTCCCAAGCAAGAAAAATATATTCTACTAATCATTTGAAATAAATAGCGATGGGGTCTAAATGGCCTTAGATGTTGAATTAAAAAAAAAATAATAATTGAAAAAAAAAAAACGGGAGCCTCCCCGGGAACAGCAGCCAGGATAAATAAAAAACTTTATATTTCGTTGCCGACGTTTCGGGTGCTGGTCGCACTCATCCTCAGGGCACGAAAAATTGTCAAAATTTAGTACATGTTATGCGGTATAATAATAATTTCGTTAGTAATTAACAGATTTTCACCAATTAAAGATTTTTGGAAAGTTAAAGTACTATAGAATATCGTAAATATATGTTTTTGTATTCAGGGATGGTAAAAATTCTACTAGGGGTGTCCAAAGTAAAAAAAAAAAAATCGATTTTTCTATTGATAACCCCCCCCCCCCAACTTTAGCTGTGTTTTGCACCACTAAACCACCTCGGATTGGGTTGAAGCATTATATTTTTATGTATTTAAACAAACTACATATTTTTTAAGGTTTAAAAAAAAATCAAGTTAGAATAAATCTCAAAATAACCTGGCACAAAAATCAGTGTTGACCTGATCTCTCTTCCAAAATATATATATAAAAAAAAAAAATAAACTCATCAAAACACTATATTCATATATGTTTAAATCCTTTAAAAATAAATAAACAGTGTATAATATAAAATAACTCTGTACATGATATATTAACGAATATCGTTTATGTCTTAAATGGCCTAAGTTCCCGAAGAGACTGTGTGTATGGGTGTGTGAATGTGAGCGGAAAAAAAAAGTGTGTTAAAAAAAAATTGTGTATATATTGTATTTAATTATAATATTTTTTACAGCCCATTAATTTGGAATCGTGAGCTATTTTACTCATTGAAGATTGAAAAAAATTTTTATTCAGATATTAACATTTTCCGTCTTTGTTTTAGAATCTGCGAGAAATCCGTGGAGCAGAACGGAGTTCCGCATGTAGCTGGGCAGCTGAACAACGACCTGTATGCAGTACCGGTGAAACGGCGTCCACCGAATGCCAACAGCGGAGGTGGAGGACCAGGGAGTCTGGGACTCGTCGGTGACGTTGATACAGACAGGCCCTTGCCACCCGGTTGGGAGAAACACGAAGGTAATTATATACATAACATTTGTGAATATCATTTTGTTAAAAAAAAAAATGTTTTTCTAATTCGATTGCCAAAAATCAAAATTATAAAAATATATAAAAGGTTGAGAAACCCTGTATTCACTAATCTGATTTATCAAACCCATTTTACTGTCTCTTACCTATAGGTCTATATACAGGTGATAGACAAAATAAAATGAACACTGGACATATAGACCAGTGCTTCTTAAACTTTTTGAAGTCGTCGCCCCCTTGGAAACCAAGTCAAGATCTCACGGCAATAAAAATCTATCAAGTATGTTAATTGCATTAATTACATTCAGCGCTCTGTCCAAGTCAATATTAACTGGAGCTGAATGTAATTAATATACCTGATAGATCGTTATTTAATTTTATAAAATATCTATCAAAGAACATAAGAGGATTTATTGATTGAACCCTAGCCATGAAGATGGTCGCATAGTCGACCGAAACGTCGCTATGGGTTTGAATGCAATCAAGAAATAATCATAGCTGCTTAGTTAGCCTTTTATTCATCCTGCTATTTATTAATTTATTACATTACTAGTCGCGCCGCCCTCCTTCTGCGACTGGCCCGGGGGACTTCGTCACCAGCAATGGCCATAGACCTTAAATAAAAAAAAAAAAAAAAAAAAAAAAAAAAAAAACTAGCACTCACCGACAAAATTGCATTAATCCGTCCCTGGATAAATGTTATTACCCTAGTATAATCTTAATTTAAAACATGGGAAATAGAGTAGCTTTATTTTTTCAAAAATTATAATTCTTTATCAATCTCTTGTCCTCTCTCCCCTCTCTTTCTCCCTCCCTCCCTCCCTTCAGCCCATTCCTCCCTTCTGCCTAATTAGCCAATCAGAGGGCGGGATTCCATGGCGCCATAATTCGCCTCCAATAAAGGAAGTAGCGACGCTTGCCTAGATCAGTTGAGGGAGAACCTTTGTTCAGGATTAAACCTTTGTTTCTTCATGTAATTAATCCAAGCAGCCTCTTAGTTGATAGCCAGCCATGATGGCGACTGGTCCACCTCTCTCTCGCTCTTGGTGTTTCTCAACCTTTTTATCTAGGTATTTCAATTCAATATTACCAATTATGAATTTATTATACTCTATACTCATTTAATATCTCAAATAAATATTATTATTTAAAATAATAATAATAATAATAATAATACTAATCGAAAACAGTAGCGTCTTTCCAAATAATTGCATTATTTAGTTTTCTTTTTTGATTGTCTCACTTGACAATTTTGGCTCTATTTAACATTATATTGACAATTTTTTTCTATGATAAGGAACTTTTTCGGATTTTTTTCTCTCTCCATTCTTTTTATTAGCCTAAAATAGAGGAGGCAAAGCCAATTTGATCTAGATTTATATAAAAATAAACGAAAATATAGAAGAAATATCAAAGTGACATTAACCTATATCTCATCATTTCGTATTTTTTTCTTTCTCGATTATATTTTTAATCTTAAAAATCTTGTATAGTGTAATTATAGTTGAAATTAATCAAATATTTTGCACGTGCAGCCCTTGTTTGTCAACCGCATAAAAAAAAAATTGTCGACATAATCTTCAATTCAGCCACAATTTTTCTTATTCAGATTTTATTTTAGTAATTTTTTAGATGTAAAATTTTTCGCGTAACATTAAAATTTCTACAGGTACCATTGCTATAGAGTCACACATGCATTTGATGTTAGGCTATTTTAATCATCTCTCTTAAGAGAAGTGTAAAAATACAAAATTTACATAAAACTAAAGGTTATTGGTTAAAAAGAAATATAAATTTTAATTGAATTAGAAAGGCATTTTTCAAAATATTCTTATAGGCTTATTATATGTATAGACATAGGCTAACAAACTTGTCCATGCTTGTTCATATAGGCTATATAAATGCTTAATTACTAATAGTTAAATGATATAAAGTTATTATTTGAAAAGGAATTAATGTGTTGGAGTGTGTGATGCATAGTCTCGTTATATTTTGTGACCTCAATACTTTCTCTTTATCTCTCTTCCTCCAAAATCCCGCACTTCGGGGTCGGCACTTACTTTCTTGAAAAACTAAATTTTCTTCGAACTATTCAATGAATTCTTCATCTTATTCTTTATTTATCATTCTCTTATTATAAAAATGTATCACATGGGTGTATGTTTTTTTTTCGAATGAGAGGGGACCAGCGTAGCGTGCCAGGATTTCTGCTTGGGGGGGGGCCAAAATTTTTTGAACCCCCCCCCCTCCCTCTTTTCCAAGAAACTTAAAGTGGAGAAATTTTTTTAGATAATATAATAATTATAAATAAAAAACAAATAAAAAAAAATTTTTTTCTTGAAATAAAAAATAATTTTAATACAAAATTCGTAAATATTAGATTTTTTCAATTATTTATAAGTTTTTTAAAATAATTATTAAAAAAAAAAATCATTAGGGAAAACAATAGGTATTTTTTTGTTTTGGAGAAGGCTTTGGGGGGCCCCCCCCCCCCCCTGAATACCCACTGGGGACCAGCGAATAATGAGCCCACTAGAATATAATCTCACATTTATTTAGTTAAAGTGTAAATTATACCAACTATCCGAATCCAATCTCAAGGCTCTTAAATAATATCTCATTCAAAAATATCTAGAAATTTTCAAAACACTTGTTTCGATGTTAGGAAACAACTATATCGTTAAAACTCTCCAGTGGTTGTTTCAATTTTCAACTTATATTCCTTTCAAAATTTATTCCGACACCTACTTGCGAAAATATCAAATTTTTATTTAAAGCAAAGAGAAAAAAAAAATAATTTTTTTAAATAAGTCTATTATCATAACGTCTCGCACCTCAAAATCTTTTGTCTATTAAAAACAAATATGTATTTTTCCCAAAGTGAAATTATTTTTTCTAATTCAATTCCCTAATTTACTATATTAATTTAATTTTTTTTTTTTTTTTTTTTTTTTTTATAAATAATTAACAACCAATGAAGTACGTGTCTGTTGATTTACATACAACATTCTCACCAAACAAGTCAATGAACAACCAAGGGCGGATCCAGAGGTGTTTCTCGGGGGGGGGGGGGGTAATCTGGAGTGAATGGTCGCACGGCACACAATTTTTTCTTAATTTCGGTAATTTAAAGGCCCATTCTGTACTTGTCTGCCAGAATATAATTACAAATCAAATTTTTAAGTATTAATTTTTAAAATTCTACATTAAAAATACATTTTTTTTGAGAAAAAAAGTATTTTTTTTAAATCTCGGGGGGGGGGGGTAATTACCCTTTTAGCCCCCCTCCTTGTATCCACCCTTGTGAACAACTCACTCATAAATAGAATACATAATAAATGTATTGTGCCCTTTTGACAACTCCGGGACATACAATTTGAAAGACTGATGATGGAAAAATAAAGTTTTCCCGAAACGTCTCGGTAATTGTAATAGCACCCCCTCCCCCTCTCCAGACTGTTTACGTGACCCCTGATCAGAACAATTTTATTTTCAACAAGAATCTTTTTATAGGAAAATTTATTAGACTATTATTTATTTGTTCTCATTGCATGAAAATTTTAATAACTGCTGCTATTTTAACATGGTGTATATTTCACTCTAATCCATTATTTTGCTCTTTTAGTCTCTAATTCTCTTACTAAATGAAATTTATTGAATTTCACGTGTTGCCTTAATCCCAAGTAATATATTTTATAAACTGCTATTTGCTAAATATCTTATATTACTTATAGCTGCCATCTTGCTATTCCCTTGATCTTGCGCAAAACGGAGACAAATTAACTAACTAAAATCGATGAAAATGAAATTTACTAATATTACATTCTTATAGAAAAAAAATGATTGGACTTCTTTTTGCAAAGGTCACAATGACGGAGAGACATTTTAGAAAGCCTTGGCCTTTAATCCTTAAAGAATAAATTAATAATAAATAAAAATAAAGAACTTTGCTAATCTTATAAGACTATTATCATGTTCTTTTAATAGAAAATTATGAAAACACATATTTTATAGATATTCTTACTCACTATTAACCTTTTTTAATTTAATTAATTTTTTTAATGTCAAGATACATTTCTTTTCACTGAATTGTTTATGGATGTATAACCAACAAGGTCGTGATCCAAGAGGGAAGTCATGGAACAAATTTTGCCGCATTTCAATTGAAAAATGCCTGATATCAGAAAATTAAATTTTATTTTCCATTCATTTTGACCGTGATCTGTTATACTTTATGGCTTTTATATTTGAAACAAGGGTGGATAGAAAGGGGGGGAGGGGTCAAGAGGCAACGTGGCTTATCGGATAAGCTGGTGCTTAGTAATTCGAGGTAAAATTGTACTCGAGTTCGAACCCGGCTTGCCGCAAAAATTCAACCAAGTCAAGCGTCTCTACTGGGGGAATGGGAATATAATCCCCTCCAGTTCCAGGCACCTAGGGCCTGAGGGATGGGCATGAACCATTCCTAGATTGATCCTTTCCAAGGGCCTTGTACCCGGGGAGTGATATGGGAAGCACAATAGATCTACAGAAGCCCCAGAACATCAAATCAAGGGGGGGGGGAGTAAAGAGGGTAATAACCCCACCCCCCGAGATTTGAGAAAAATATTTTTTTTTTTGGAACTAAATTTTAACTTTAAAAATTAATACTTGAAATTTTGATTTGTATATATATATATATAGAAAAAATTGTGTGCTGTGAGACCAGTCACACCAGATTACCCCCCCCCCCCCACCCAACCCGAGAAACTCCTCGGATCCGCTCTTGATTTGAAAGGATATTTTTTACTGAAATCTCTTACTTGAAACCATAAAATTTACATACTAGTAGAGTGAAAATTTAATTTAATTGTCAACAAATCACATATTTTATTTTCTTAATAATTTAATTAAATTTCAGAATTATTCATTTTCCGAGATTTATTCATTTCATAATGAGCAAATGAATTAACAAAAAAAAAAAGTATTATTTGATTATTTTTATCTCATTTCAAGTCTTATACATTTTGAAGATCTCTTCCAAAAATTAAAAAGCTTGGTCTAAATTAATTTTGGGAATAATTTTTTGCTTTATTATATAGAGAGAGTCATTTTACAATTCAACTTGGTTCTGAATTGCTTGAATTAAAATATTCCGGGTGTGTTTCTCTTTATTTTCTTCTTTGCAATACTGTATTTAAATTAAATATTGTTGGAATAAAATTTAAACACCTGCCAAGTGAGGCAATAAGAGAAAAATAATTACCTACCGGTAATTTAAAAAATCTAATTAGTCATTTATTAATAAAGATTTTTTTTTAATCCTTAAGGAAGAATATGGCCATAAATTCTTATATTTTATATTCATACCATGGTACTTAGAGAATTATTTAATTAAAATAAGATATTTTACATAAAACTAATTTTCTTTCTTCTGATTCCAGATAATGATGGACCTTATTATTGGCATATCAAAAGTGGCACAATTCAAAGAGAACCTCCAGCTTCGGCACCTCTTCTGGTTCAATGTTTAAATGGTGACTCACGGAGAACTCTTAGCAAGGAAACCTCTGACACTGTAAGTTGCAAATATACCATCAATTTTTAGCCTTGAATTTAGGGACTTTGTTTTTTCCCCAGCCGTGATTTTCAATTGTATATTTTAAAATTTCTTGCCTGGCCTGATGCTCAGCACATAACTTTCTTCTACCTTTGATAATCAAAAAAAACCCCTGTTATATAAGGAAAATAATTTAAATAAGGTCCTAACGAGTGGTTGCCCCCCCCCCCCCCACCCTAACAAGATGTCTGGCTACGCCCATGTCTGTCGGTGAGCAAATTGTTGATCGAAGTCCCTTGACTAATTCGCCAAAGATGGACGGCTCTGTTAGTATCAGGGTAATATATTTGGATGTAAAATATATTTATTTGGGATAATAGCGGACATCGTAATTAGGCCAAATTTTCCCCGTTCTGGCCCTCCGTTACAGTCCATTGCTTCTAGCTTATGTACCGGCGAGTTACAAAAGCTTCATTTGTAGTGAATATATTTGTCGCCCCTGTCCAAACGTTAGTTAATTCAACCTTTGGACAATTTGAACCTTAAATTGCTAAATATGTCCATCAAAATATCTCCATCATCCTATAACAGGTATTTTATTAACTCTATAAAAACGATATCATAAACTGGCCATAATTTCCAGAGAAAAAAAAGGAATAAAATTTGATCTAATTATCTCGTTTTCATTACCCCAAACAAAAATAACTTCTCAAGAAAGTTTTGTTTCTTTTTTCCTAAAATTTTAGTCTTTTTTTAACTCTCATGAATTGGGCCATTTGTGCTTGTTACTAGAACTAAGATTAAATTTGTAATGTCAAAACGACATTTTGTTCAACTCATTAATAAATCAACTCTTTCTGCATTTAGATTTGACGATAAATTTCTAAAGCTTATATATTTAGATTAATATCAATTTCTATTTGTTTTTGTTTTTTCCAGAGTCTAAGTGGAGTTGTAAACACAGTAACACGCAGCAGCACAAGTTCGGCACTCGAAGAACTTGATGGCAAAAAAGAAGATCGTAAAGAAGAATTAGCATTTAAGTAAGAATTGACAAAAAAATTAGCATATATTGATATTACCATATACGACGTACTAACGCTTTAAGTTTAAACGTTAAAATTACTCCGATGTTAAAAAAAAAAACCAAAGCCATAGAGAAAGAATTCGGACTAAATTTCATTTATCCATCATCAATTATTTATTATTGGCTATGTGTAATTATACACGAAATGGTAAAGTGGCTGTTGTATTTATTTAACAATAAAAGAGGAAGCAGACAGCCTCTTTACGGTATTGGAAATTCTCAAATGTGAAATTGTTTTATCATAAGACGATCTTATCATCTTTTAAGATGCCCACAATGCTTGTATATATCAATGATCCTTCTTCTCATTGACGTAGTCTAAACATTTTTTCGAGAGAGGTGGAGGTTCGAATCATAGGCACCGGAACTGGGTGCAAAGGTACAGTGAGGGTCAATATTAAGTCCCATCCCATGCGTTTTCTACTTGTGATTATTTCATTGTTTTTATAAAAGAAAATGAAAATCTTTATTGGGAATTTTCTAGGTTTGAACCACGAAAGTTTCCATTAAAAAATATATAATATTTTTGCAAAAACAATGAAAATAATCACAAGTAGAAAACGCATGGGTGGGACTTAATATTGTCCCTCACTGTACATAGCCACCCCTGACTTCTTATAGGAGGGACATGGGGGGGGGGGGGCAATATGTCTTCTTTTATTTCATTTATTTTTAAAAATAAAATCCTTTAAATGAAAAAATTAAATCAAAGTAAAAAATTCATTTTTACTTTCTCTTACCTTATATATGAAATATATAGAGAGAAAGTTAGAGAGAAAGTATTGGATTCATTTTCCAAAATAGTTTATATAGACCCTAATGTATTTCTAATTTCTAAAAACATTTTTTATGGAATTAAAATAATAAAATTTAGATAACATGAAAACTTAAGGGGCCCTTACAATATCGTTCAAAATTTTGTGCAAAATATTGTATGATCGTGGACCCCTCCCACTACACAAAAATATAGTATAGTGAGTGCCAAAATTAAGTTCCCACCTGGGACCTAGCTCTTTAAGTATATGGTATAGTATATATATATATGTTATATAGTGAAATAATTTTAAATTTGAAAAGGTAAAATGAAATCATCTGTATTTTCGGTCATTAAAATTATTTCGCTATATACTATATACTCAACGCTCTAGCTCTCAGGTGGGGACGTAATTATGGCGCTCACTGTACTTAACATTGTCGATTAAACTTTTCGCGATGGAAGGACAAAATTTTTAGGAAAATTTTTAATTATAGACCACATTTTGTATTATTTATTAAAAATATAATTGTACGTTGTACACTATTTATATTTTTAATAAATAATTAATACAAAATGTTGTTTATAATTAAAAATTCCCCTAATAATGAAGGGCAAAATATTGGCGGGTCTGCAAAAATTTTCAAAATTTTTTGAAAACTTGAACACTCCCATTTTTGTGCTTAATTTTATACAATATTATTTAGTCTACCGCCTGAATATGAGTGTTGTCATTTCATTTTATTTTAATGAGATAAATTTTTGTTTCAGACGTCGTTCCTATCCGGCCCGAGCTGAGCCTGAGAGCAAAGAGCGGCCAATTCGATTTGCAGTACGTAGTCTGGGTTGGGTCGAAATCGCCGAAGAGGATCTGACCCCCGAACGTAGTAGCAAGGCAGTTAACAAATGCATCGTCGATCTCTCCCTGGGCAGAAACGATCTGCTCGACGTCGTTGGAAGATGGGGCGATGTAATTATTATTTTAATTCTTTAATGAAGTTTCAAACATGCGCAGTTTTGTATGAAATCCTCGTTACGGTTTGAAATTTCATCCAACAAGAAAGAAAACATTTTTTGGAATTAATCATTCAATAAATAAATACAAAATTTCATCCGGAAGTATCCCCCCCCCCTCACTATCTACGGCCTCAAACATGCACATATCCATATTCTAATTTTTGAGTTTAGGCTTTCACAGTTGTTATCATTAATAAAAGAATTGATTTTCGGTTTAACTGTTAAACCGAAAATCAAATTCTATTATTAATAATAATTCTAGTTTAATCATATCAAAATTTTTAGTTAGATATAATGATTTACGTTTAAAAAGTTCATTTACTCCAGACCCTTAGAATTTTACTAACTATTTATTTAGCGCAAATGTAAGTGCTTTTTTTTTATTAAAAAACATAATTTTTTTAATATCAATAATAAAATTTTATAGCCTGGACATGTACTTCTCTCGTAGAACTGTATCATGTTCCCCACGGGTTGATAAGATCCAATAATGGACCTATAAAAAAATATATAGAAAGGAACCAGAAACGGAACCCATGAGATGGTCAAATTTATATTATTAACGAGGATTTCATACGAAAAATTACCTGACTTCCTCCCCCGCCAATTACTAAATATTAATTAGTCTTATGAAAATGTATAGTCTTCATTCATTTCTTGTCAATTCGAGAATTTACTTAGCTCTAACATTATTCGATTCAAAAATTAAATTTTCAAATTTTATACATTTTCATTATAAGATTTTTTATTAGATGGATAATTATGGGCAGCTACAGTCAATAAAAAGACTATGGTGGTTCTAATCTGGGAGACGTTTCGGTTCTTTTAATCTAAGAGCCATCCGCAATCCTTAGGTTAGGTAGTATATAAAATTGCACAGAGTTGATCTGTTGGTCGGTGATAATGTTTGATATATACATTGTTCTTTTATCATTGAAGTTTGGTGACTATAATAGAAACTATTGACCTTACAATATACATATATGTACTTCTTCATTGATAAAATAACAATGTACGAGGGCTGTTCAGAAAATAAGTAAATTTTTTACCCTTTAAAAAAAAAAATAGTAAAAAAATGTTTTGGAAGCCAATTTTATTTTTACATGAAAATACATCTCTTAAACTATTTTTCAACATAGCTCTCTCGTCAATGTTCAAACACTTGTCTTAGCGGGAGACCATTTTTTGTAAACCATCTGCAAAGAAACGCACGCTACTATCGATAGCCAGGATTCCACAGCATTTTTCGTCTCATCGTCACATCCAAAGGGCCTGAAGGAATTGTGTTTGTTTCTCTTTGTCAATGCTTGACCCCATACTGCAATCGCTTATTCGACAGTTACATTGGAAGCAATTCAATCCCCTGACGTACATCCCAAACTTGGCGCCATCCGACTACCACTTGTTCCTGAAGCGACTACCAGTTCCTCCTGAAGCGTGATCTAGATGGCAAGCCCTTTGGATCTGTCAAGTCTCCCGATACGACATGTGTTTGAACATTGGCGGAAACTATGTTGAAAAATAGTTTAAGATATGTATTTTCATGTAAAAATAAAATTGGCTTCAAAAACATTTTTTAATTTTTTTTACTATTTTTTTTTTTTTTCAAAACGGTACTTATTTTCCGGATAGCCCTCGTATATGTCAAACATTATCACCGACCAACTCTTTGCAATTTTATATACCGGTACTATCTAATCTAAGAACTGCAGATAGCTCTTAAATTAAAAGAACCGAAAAGTCTCCGAGATTATGACCATTTATTGACATGATGCTCCTGCCAATAATTATTCCATTAGTCACTTCTATGGAAAATATTTTTTTTATTTTAATATTTCCCTTAAATAATTATAGAGGAAAGATTCTAAATATTCATGTTTTATTTTCTAGGGCAAAGATTTATTTATGGACTTGGACGAAGGTGCATTAAAATTGATCGATCCAGAGAATTTAACATTACTCAACACTCAACCTATTCATACAATTCGAGTTTGGGGCGTTGGACGAGACAATGGACGGTAAGCTTCCACTCTCTCTCATTTATTTTAGGGATCATAATACTAAAATCAATATTATTTTATTGAAGCAAGATCACAGATCCAAATGATTTAATAATTAATTCAAAAAATAAATTACACATGTTTTATTTGCGGAACTAATAAAAAACATTTCGCGTCACTAAAAATTGGATTTGATTAGAAAATATTTATTTTATTAATTATAATTATATTTAAAATATTAATTAAATAAATACTTTTTGCCTCACTTTAGTAGAAGGGGAATCGTTCCAAATCACTCCAATGAAATAAAAAATTTGCTAATTAGCATAATATGGAGTATAGTGAATGATGGAAATGTTTTTTTTTTTTTTTTATTTATCTAATTTAAGTAAAATATGCAAAATAACCCCTGCTTAAACACGAAAATCTTTTTCTAAAATTAAACTCATCATTCACATTAATCTGAATTATCGTCTATTTCTCTGACGTTGATTAATGAATTTGAAAAAAAAAAAAATATTTCATACTGTTGATTAATTTCTCACAAATATTAATTCATTGATAAAAATTTCATAATATCTCATACTTATATTGTATTACAATAGAAGTTAGGAAAAAACTTGGGGTCTTGATAATCATAGACTGAATCTTTTAACATAGATAAAATATTCTAATTTTTTATTTGATTTGTTTTCCTTCTGTTTTATTGGAGTAAAATAATAATTCGTTCTTTCGTATCTGAGATTATTAATCATAAAATTAACTGGTACTCTTTCTCCATAAGTTGTCCGATTTATTACCCCAGTCATACATCTGATAAGGAAGTAAACCTATAATTAATATGAATAACTAACTTATAATTAGATGAAAACACAGGGGACTCATCGCGTATTGCAATGTTTGAAAAATTATATATGTATTTTTTCAAAGGATTATTTAGGTTTCGATAACATGCTTTCAATCTTTTTCAGTTATAATTTGTGCCTGTAAAGGCAGTATTTTTTACTTTATTAAATTTTGATATAAAGTTCAAACAAAATATTTTTATAGCCTATATAGATATACCAGTGGTACCTTTTAAATAGATAGAACTATGTTTGAAACAGTTGAAGGTTTTCAAACAACTCTAAGTAAGCTTAACCCAGTTATTATGTCGTTTTTTAAGGGGTTTTTCGACATCTCGGGCCCTTTAGACCCTTCCCTATTTATTTGAATTGATTAGTAGCCAATTCAATTTAAATAAATTTTTGTCGCATGGGACGGGATGCGAACCCTTGGTATAAATTCCCAGCATGCTAACCATTACACCAAGAATCGGGGCATTTTAGAGTTCTTTTTCAATTGATTAGCAGCCAACACAAAAATAAATTTTTCCTTCTTAAGCGCCCCATACGCCCCCATAAGAGCCCACACACATGCGCATTTGACTCGTTTGAAGGCGAGCCGGGCTCGCGAGCCAGACTCGTACACGTGTGTGGTAAAAAATTGCCGGATCCGGCTCGGTCGCGAGCCGGACTTGCGTACCAAAGTACGGCGTGTATTGGGTGCTTTAAGGTTGGAAGCGATCCTCTTATCCCTATCTACCACTGTTTTCCAGTGTTCAGGCTTATATATCGTTTATGACGAGTGTATTTGTTTGAGAATATGCCGCCTCCTCCCCCCCCCCCCGAACTTGGACTTGACCTTTTGCGTTTGATGGCCTTCACCAATTCAAGGTCAACGACCTATCATCATCTCGCTAATTTATTTATATTAAACGATATTATACCCTCCCCAGAAACAAGCCTTTTTTATTTAAATTTTTTACATTCATATTATTTAAAAAAAAAAAGAAAAAGCAGGAGGTCGGTTAAATTGAAAAGGCTGGGGGAAGGGTCCCGCGGGCCAGGCCGGGCCGGGCGGGCTTTTAAGGCCATGAAAAAATGATATATCCTTGTTTTCCTTTTATAATATTAATATATCATTTTTAATTAATATATATTTTTTAATATATCAGCCCCGAGAGGCCTCTCTATGACAAAACTTTTATTAAAAAAATGCCCGGCCCCCCTCGCCCCTCCTCTTAAATACGCCCGGGCGTAAAAAAGGTTCGGGGGGGGGGGGCAGCTAAAATACTTTACGCCACTGTGAAGAACACCTACAATGGTATAAAAAAGATTTTAATTTTCATCTATTTTGTTTGAATTGTATATCTAAATTTATTAAAGAAAATATATTGTAAATAAAAAATCTTTTCAGACACAAACCATCTCTGAAGATGATATACATGATTCTATCGAAACCTAAATTCGTTTGTTAAACCTTTGAAAGAATAAATATATTTATATAATTTTTTTAAAGAATTATATTGTTCTTGTTCCGTTAAAAACCGACAACTCTAAAAAAAAGCTTATTCGTATATATCTATATATATAATGGAGAAAATTTTTTTTTAATTGTATAATTAAATTGGTTCTGCACAAAAATATTTATATACCAGTTAATTTTATACTTGAAATATAATTTATGCGAGTTTGATGTAGATATTTATTTGGATTGAACAAGATGGGGAGTCCGGGTGAGCATTTGAGTGATTAAAACAAAAAAATAATTCATTGACTACTTTTAGACTATTTCTCGCTCCACTACTGAAGTGATAATATTGTGTTATAAATAGCTTTAAAAAATTTTTTGGCTGTCAGGCAAACACTTCGAGTATAGTCAATAATTTTTTATTTTAATCATACCGGGACTCCCGTCTAACTAATTATATAATAGAAAATTTGTTTAAAAAACAGTAGTTCTTGTTTGCTCTTTATTTAACCGCTTTTTATTCGTTCAGTAGTTTAGTTGTTGAATAAATTCTAATTTTTCTAATCAATTTTCTTTCTGTTATTTCCCCGTTGGCTGTTCTTATCATTTGGAACTTCAGTGAAAGGTAATTTAATATCGCTGCTGATGTTTTTGTGATTTGATTTCTTCGCCTGTTTCTATTACTAGATAGATAATCAAATAGGAATTGCATGTAAATGGCATGACTAATACATTCAAGAATGATATGAAAAAAATTGATTTTAATTTCTTGTAATTAGAATTATTTATTAAAGTTTTTGTGGAACTGAATTTGATCCCTGGTAATAATTTTATTATTCATCACGAAATCATTATTGACATTGGCCTTCAAAAGGGGGTGTTGTATATATCAAATAGAGCTCGCTGCTTATTTGGAATATTCAACCCCGACAAATCCCTAAAACAATTTTTTTTTTTTTATATATAGAGTCTATATAGGTACAGTATATAGACTATTTATTATTAGTGAAGCTAGGTTTGACTTTTCGTCACTGAAATTAATTGAACTGCAGCTTTTATAAATTTTCTTTAAATATTGAAGATATAGTATTTTAAATGCTTAATATATGCTTTATCTGATATTTATAATAATTTCACATATGTAAATCATGACTGATAATAATGCATTTTAAGATTTTAATTTGGTTGTTTTAAACAAAAGTGCATGCTGCAGTTAATTTCTAAAAAAAATATTGAACAAAATTTATGCATATATAAATAATAATATTTATTTTCGTCATGGCTTTCGGTCAAAGGAAAATATTTTTTGCGTGTTACTCGGTTTATATTTCAATCGTAGTGTAGCATAATCATCAGCACAAACAATGCTTGTAATGCAAATCGCCAAATCGACCCACACTTCTATTAAATAAGTACTAGTAAGCTTGCCATGAACCAGGGGCATATATATAATTTTTTTTCGGGGTGGGGGAGGGGGGCTGAACTCATTTTTTATCCCCCTCCCCCATACACAAACACATTTTTAAAATAAAATACCTGTTGTGCCTGTTATGCTACTTGGATCTATTAAGGAATGAATTAATGATTTGTTTCTCTTATTTTGCAGGGACTTCGCGTATGTGGCTCGTGACCGATCGACCCGCAAACATATGTGTCACGTATTCCGGTGCGATATTCCGGCTCGCACTATCGCCAACACACTAAGAGATATCTGCAAGAAGATCATGATTGAACGTAGTTTGCAACAGAACCTAGCTAAGCCCATCGATATAAGTAAGTAAAAACCAAGGTTGGCATAGAATTTCCCCTGGATGGGCAAAATTCACAAGTTTTTTTTTTTTTTTTTTTTTTGTTTTCCAATTAATAAAACCTTCTATTATTTGGGTTTTATCGGGTTTTTTTACTTTCTCTTATCCTAAATATGAAATATTTACAGAGAAAGGATTGATGTCAAAAATTTGATGTCGAGATTTTGATGGATATAGGCCTACACGTTTTGAGGTCCCCTGAGTCCAAAAAAATGGGTCCTGCAAATTGTTCTATTGGTCTGTCTCTCTGTAAACCTAAACTTGTTCTAAACTTTTTTCTTAAAAATTTCCTAAATTCATATCAATTTACCTTTTTTTTTTTTTTTAGTAAATTTTCCCCTCGTAGCTCAAATTGCTCCATTTTTTTTTAGCTGGTTTTTGGCCTAAACCGAAACTTGGATCGGTTCCTATATTATACATAATACCATTATAAGAAAAATTATATACTAACATTAAAGATAAATCACAAAAAAAAGAAACAAAAATCCCCCAAAAAACAAAAAAAAAAATCCTGGGTTATCCAACCCTTGTAAAAACTTGGTATCGCAGGTTCGCATCCCGTCCCAGGCAAAAAAATTTATTTAAATTTAACGGATATTAATCAATTGAAACAAATAGGAACGGGGTCTAAACGGCTTCCAATGCCGAAAAAGTCCGAATTAAAAAAAGAAAAATTTTTTTAAGGATTTTAAATAAGATATTAATATTCAATATTTGTATATCCTTTTTTTGGCAGCTTTTCCTTTAAATTTGCTTTAATTTTTTTTAATTAAAAAATTCTGCCTCCTGTGAGAATTGAACTCACGACCCCTGGTTTACGAGACCAGTGCTCTGCCACTGAGCTAAGGAGGCTTTTATCTCTCTTTCTTTTCTCACTCTATCGCCATGAACTTCACTTTTTTTATGCTCTCCCCGCTTTTCTTATCTACTAATCACATTGCACGCTTCGCCTATAGACTCCCTATCATATATACAATTATTTATTTACTATCCTAATAAACGAAATAAATTGAAATTGATTTGTCTGCTTGAAAGTGTCAAGTAAGGTTAGAATATTTAAAGATATATTTATTTGAATTACTGTTAAATGCTGTTTGAAATACTGTTTCCAAATAAGACGGGCATTTTTTTATTCACTATTCTCTCATATTAACTCATCCATATAAAAAATTATAGCCATACTTTATTTATCAACATTTCAAACACACTTCTCATCAGGCTAAATAATATTAATAATATTAACAGCAAAATGTATGTTTAGATATTTATTTTTACTTTCTCTTACCCTATATATGAAATTTATAGAGAGTATTGCGATCATGTCAAAAATTTGATGTCGAGATTTTGAGGGATATACATGTTTTGAAGACCCCTGAGTTCAAAAAAGTGGGTCCCGCAAATTGGTCTCTCTGTCTGTGTGTCTTTCTGTCTGTGAACAAAATATCTCAGGGATCAAAAGAGCTAGGAGGATGAAATTTATATTTAAGTTAGGTACCCATCTGAGGCGTGAAAATAAGCTTTTTATCAAAATCAGCCAAAATGTACTAGTACTTTACTGATGAACTTTTTCAGTTGTTTTCGATTTTCTCGAAATTCGCTCCAACGATTTTGATTAAAATTCATATATCAACTATTTTTTTGTTGCTTTTTAAAAAGTATATCAGTGAAATTTTTTGTGTTTAAAGTACACTTTACTGATGTGGAAGCTCAGTGCCATTTATGAATCGCGTGTCAAGTTTGGAACTTAGGTGCTAAGGGCAATATATCTCGACACAAAAATTCTGGTGTTACAAGCACAGTACACAACTTTCTCTTGCCGAAGGGTAAGAGAAAGTTGTGTGCTGTTCCAGATTTTTTACTTTGACATTAAATAAACTTTATTTATACCTTTTAGATGCCTCTCTGCTTTATTTTCTGATCAAATTATTGTAGATTAATTTGTTGAGAAATTGATTAAGATAATATAGTGTGATTGTTGACAAATGATCCTTTTAAGAATTTCATCCCTTCATATTTAGCCTTAAGAGCCTCCCAAATGGTCATGATATGCTAGTGAGTGAGTTATCTCACTAGCTCTAAAGCCCCTGGAGTTGTTGAGTGTGATTAATCTATTCAGAGATACGTCAATCAATTTGGAAAGTGTGGTAGGGGGAGTGAGGTAATAAATTATCTATTGATGTACCATATTGGGTTCTAATGACGTGATTAGAGTGAGCAAGCTTTGCGGAATTTGAATTTAATGCATTTGATCCATTGGTCGGTCACTCAAGCCCTTAATTACAAATTCATTAACTATTTCTGATTATCATAAAACAAGACTCACAAAGATGTAATTAGTACCTGTAATTAGAATGTTTAAAAATTATTATAGGCTATGTGTGTAATTATTACGCACACACACATTTCTAGGGATTCGGAGATACGAGCTTGTGCTTGATTTTGGGCACCCCCCCCCCCCCAGGCAAAAATTACTTGGATTCGATGATGAGACAAAAATTTAACAAAAATTTAAACTTATTAATTAAATAAAATGATCCGCAAAATTATAATTTTATTGTAATGAGAAATGAAATGTAATAAGCAGGTATATAGACTACATCCCCTTCTTGACTATTAAATAATATTTTATATGTAGATAGTTTATAAACGGTATCAATAATCACTATCGGTCCCGGGGGGGGGAGGGGGAGAGGCGGCGGCCTCTCTCTTCATACATTCGGGCAGAAAAAAATTTTATTCATACAAAAGTTTTTGAATTCGCAATTAAAATATAATAAATCATTTTTACTCGGAAAACCCCTCCCCTCCCTTGAATCTGCCTCTCTTCTAAAAAACCAAGATTTAGAATCTTAAAGAAATTCTGGATCCCCTTCATTGTCAATTATAACATTTATCTTTATAGACCGAAACTCCTTAACTACGCTAATTTTTCGGCAAGGTTGTAGGAAGGGAAAAAAAAAATAAAATTTTTTTATGAGGATGTGGCATAGGACAGCCAAGGCGAAAAATAAAATAAAAATTCAAGTTGTCAAGTTGTGCCATGTTAACTAACCTGACATCTCGACATCATTTTTGTCCTGATGAAGAGTGCGATCGGCACTCGAAACGTCGACAAAAATGAAAAAAAAAATTATTTTATTTTTCGCCTTGGCTGCCCTATGCCACATCATCATATCATAATGTCCAGCCATCAAGAAACAACTAGTAAAATTTTTTTTATTTTCCCCAAATGAGTTTAATTCCTGATATTTCGAAGGCACAAGGGTTCTTCTTCTTCAGAGGAAGCTGAAAATGATTACAATGTTAACAAAAGTATTTTTACAATAGTTTTAATAAACTATTGTAATAATATTGTAATTTTAATAAACTATTGTAATAATATTGTAATATTGTAAAAATACTTTTGTTAACATTGTAATCATTTTCAGCTTCCTCTGAAGAAGAAGAGCCCTTGTGCCTTCGAAATATCAGGAATTAAACTCATTTGGGGAAAATAAAAAATTTTTATTTCTGTTTTTCCCTTCCTACATCCTTGCCGAAAAATTAGCGTAGTTGAGGAGTTTCGGTCTACAATTCTCTCGGCATCACTCATTAAGCTTTATCTTTATAGTCCTAAAAAAAAAAAAAAACTGGAATCTAAATTTATAACTTTTTCTTTTTGAGTATAAAAATTAAAAAAAAAATTCTTGTAAAATTTAAGTGATGTCTCGGGGGGCAGGGGGGGGGGTAAAGGAAGCAAAGCTCCAAAGAGGTAATTCTTTAAAAGAAAAATTTGCTATTTAGCGAAAGATTTAAATTTAATTAAACTTTTTAAATTTCTCCGAGGCGCGAAGGTCCCTTTGGGGTGGGCATCAGAATTAAGGCAGAGTAGATACATCAGTGGCGGATTAATGCAATTTTGTCGGGAGGGGCGGTTTTTTTTTTTTTTTATTTTTTTTTTATTTAAGGACTTTGTGGGTATCTATGGCCATTTAGACCCTTTTAGGTTAGGTTAGGTTAGGTTGAAGTGGCCGTTCCCAGAGAGGGGAACACACTTAGGCCAATTAGGCCCTTTGTGATACCACGGTGGGGCTATCCCCTACCTACCCTAAGAGGAGACTTCGGCAGGATGGTTGAATTATTTGCGGCAAGCTGGATCCGAACCCGAGTCGTGTTGAGACTTCGGACTCCGTAATCCTAAGCTTAGCCGGCTTGGCCATTGCCTCCTTTTTAGACCCTTTTCCTATTTATTTAAATTGATTGGTAACAAATTCAATTGAAATTAAAGCCCGGAAATCATAATTTCTTTAGATTACTAGTTTTTATAACATTGTGAATTTCTTCTCGAGGGGCGATCGCCCCCTCGCCCCCCTCCTTAATCCGCCCCTGAGATACATTTTTCATTAAGTACACCAAGTAGAGTTAAATTTAATAAAAACACAATGAAGAATGAGACAAAATATTAGAGGAAATGTAGCAAGCCCAATTCTTTGAAACGCAAGCGCCTACTTTATTTTCATCCTTCGCTTTGCATCGGTCTTCAATCTAGTATAAAATATGCTAAAAAATTAAGTCCCCTTTCCATAAATTTGTTTTTACTTTCTCTTACCTATGTATATATGTAATATATATATATAGAGAGAAAGTATTGCATTCATGTCAAAAATTCGATGTCGAGATTTTGATGGATCTTCACGTTTTGAGGTCCCCTGAATCCAAAAAAAGTGGTTTTCGCGACATGGTCTGTCTGTGTGTGTGTGTGTGTGTGTGTGGGTGTGTGTGTGTGTTCAATTTTAAGCATGAAGGAATTGAGCTAGGAGGTTGAAATTTTATATTTAAGTTAAATACCTCCCGGGACCGGAAAAATAAGCTTTTAATCAAAATCGGCCAAAGAATACTAGTACTTTACTGATGTACTTTTTCAGTTTTTTTCGATTTTCTCAAAATTCGCTCTAACGATTTTGATTAAAATTCAAAAATCAATTATTTTTTAGATGCTCTTTCAAATGTATATTCGCGTTTTGCTCTCAAAATTGTTTGAAGCACACTTTACTCTTGTGCTTCATAGGAAAGATAGGAGAAATGGTTGCCATGGTTACAAAATATGAATATTTTCCCATGTTTTTTTTTTTTTTTTAAAAACATTCACACTTTTTTCTCATTCACACTCACACTCACACACACATTCACACTGTCTTTTCGGCAGCTCAGGCCATATAAGACATTTACGATAACCGTTATTTATGAATTTATATATATTAGGGTCCAGGCATTTTTATTTAAGCCATCTGGTATTTTCCCATGTTTATAATTTTGACATCTGAATTCAAATATTCCCTACTGCCGGGAACTAAATACATGTCGACATAAAAAATCTGGTGTGACAAGCACAGTACACAACTTTCGATTACCGAAGGTAAGAGAAAGTTGTGTGCTGTGCGCCAGTCACACCAGATTTTTAATTTTTGTATTATTCTTAAAAACCATTTAAACTTTTGTAAATTAAAATATTCAAAAAAACACTTGATTTTCTGTTTCAAGATATTTATTAAAAAAAAAAATTATAAACTAACACAACAATTTCGAGAGTCGTGCAGGGCCGGCGCAAGCTATTCTGCCGCCCTAGGCAAGATATTTTTTTTGCGCCTCCCCCCCCCCAAAAAAAAACTTTAAAAATTTAATTTGCCGCCCCCTCCTTAAAATTTTCCCTGATCTCAAAAATTTTTCTGCGAAAAAAATTTTTTTTTTTTCGCGGAACCAAAATTTTTTCCCGTGTACCGCCTGCGGAACATTTTCTCTTGCGCGGAACCAAAATTTTTCCCGCCCGAAAAAATTTTTTGCCTTTTTTTTAGAGACACGAAATTTTTGCCGCCCGCGGAACCTTATTTTTTCGGGTGCCGCCTGCGGAACCAAAATTTTTTTTTTATTTTTACATTTTTGCCGCCCTCTCCAGGTTGCCGCCCTAGGCGACCGCCTAGTTTGCCTAATGGACGCGCCGCCCCTGGAGTCGTGTGACATCTTCAGAAAGAATTTCTCTAATAAATATCTTTAAACAGATAATCTACTGTTTTATTTGTATGTTATTATTTGATTAAGTAAGGGCCACATCTCTGACACCATAAACAAATAAGATAAAAAATTAAAACGTAAATATGATCTGAGATTTTAGTAAAGTTTTTATAAATCTAATAATTGAATCTTTTATTAGAAATTTCAAATATTTCTTAGATTGTGGTTTCGTCTTTAATTAAAATAAGATTTATTTTTAATTGCAATTAGAACACCTGTTGAAATTATTGAATTTAGAAGAATTCATAAATTAAAATCTTTTATTTTAAGAAAGAAAATCTGGTGTATATCATGATACAAAAACATAAGGTATAGCCACGCGCACATCTTCTCTCTCACTCTAGCTCACTGTGACGTCACGTGGCAGGCAGTCATGGCAGGCAGACTATGATACAAATACACTTCTCCCTATCTCTAGCCCACTGTGACACGTAGCACGTGGCATGCAGATACTACTACAGATATTTAGATACTACTAAATGCATTGTTGAACTATGAAGTCAAAATGCCGTACTGATTTAAAGGACATTTAAATTTTTTTTTTTTTTTTAAACATTCACACTTTTTTCTCATTCACAGTCTTTTCGGCAACTTAGGCCATTTAAGACTTTTAACGATACTCTGTATGTTTAATATATAAATTGGGGGTCCAGGCATTCTTATTTAAGCCATTTGGTATCCAAATGTCTTAAATAAAATTATCGGACTGCCTGGAGTCCGAACCCGCAACATTTAATTTATCCAAGAGAAAATTTATATTCAATTATTAAAGTTGCAGAAGATATGTTTCTAAAGTTTCATGGAGAAAATTTCAATAAAAGCAATAATATAATAACGGACAGGAGCATATAGGCCTATAAGGGAGGGGGGGGGGGAATTTCCCAAATGCATATACACATATAGGGAAATAGAGACAACAATGCGTCTCGCCCCTCCCCCCCCCCCCGAAATGTTTGCTCCGCCCCGCAGCACTAACATTTTGTTTCCGCGGGCGGCAAATGGAAAAAATTTTTAGTACTGCGGGCGGCAAAAATGTAGAGTCTCTAAAAAAAAAAGATAAAATATTTTTATGTGAGGGAAAATTTTTGGTTCCACTAAAGAGGGAATGTTCCGCGGGCGGCAAAAATTTTTCGCAGGGCGGAAAACTTTGGTTCCGCGAAAAATATTTTTTTCGCAGAAAAATCTTTGAGATCGGGCCCCCCCCCTCCCCGAAAAAATTTCTATATACGCCCCTGATAACGGATTTAGCTAATGAAATTCATAGCATAACTAAGCATATTGAAGATATCCCTATAGAAATTTTAAAATATTATAAATATAAAAGTACGGACATATATTAGAATACGAAAAATTAATCGGGAACTTTTGCAAAAAAATTTTTGTCATAAATCAAGTACAAAGAAAATAAAAAAATTTCTATAATATATTTTTAATATTAAGTAATTTTAATTTTATATTTAACATTAAATATCACATATATACATTAAATGATACCTATATTATGAATATTTTTGTGTTCATTTATTTTTTGACTGGATAATAGTTATAAAAGAATAGCTTGTACTAACTTATTTTTTACAAAATAAAATTCACTTTTAATAAAATAATCATATTTAAAAGTGATCATATTTGTTTTGTTTTTATTTTCATAAAATCTGTTAATATAAGCAAACAAAACTGTGATTCACCCTCTACTCCGCATAGCAAACTTGCTTATCTGCCTGCCACTTGACGTCATGCGCAGAATAGGACGAGTTTTCGCTTCGAAGTGGACATACCTTGTTTTCTTGTATCATGGGTGTATATGACCACATCTTGGTTATCTTTGATTAAAAGAAAAATAAATAAAAAATTTTTCATCACATCATATTTGAGTAGACTTGAAGTAAGATCCAACCGTGAATGAACCCATAACATCTATCCATCAAACATTTGACTGTAAATAATATAATATACACAGTATAGATTACCGAATCAAAAAACAAATCTCTGATTATGATAAAAAGAATCTGAATTCTTCTATATTTAAATATATATATTTGTACAAACATATAAAAAATAAAACACTCGATCATTCTTAGAAGTGGTTCCATATGTTAAGATTTCTTAACATAAGAAATCACTTCTGATGAATTGACTTTTTGATTTATAAATTTTAATCTTGAGAAATCTAATTTTAAAAACATCAAAAATCTGAAAAAACTTATTTTATTTTTGCCTGTCAGGGGGTACTTAACTTGACTATAAAATTTTAAATCTTTTTCATTTTTAAGATATTTTGTTCATAGACATATTTTGCGATATGACTCATTGACCACGGGCTTAATTTTATCTATTTAAATATTTTAAATAAAGTTATTAGGAGTTATTGCATTAAGGTTGTTATATTAATAAATTCCTAGCCTTAGTTTTGAACTGTTCAACCATTTTTACTTTTTTTAGTTTCAAATGTACGCACCATATCAATTTTGTTTAAGAACCCCTGATTTAGAGAAACAATATCTATTTCGAGCTATAATAAATAGATAAGAAAATTAAGTAGGAGGATCGTGGAATAAAATTTTAATAAATGTCATTATAAGATAATGTGTGTGGGACGGCTTTAAATTACAACCCTCGAAATAAGAAACCAAATTAAAAAGAAAATTATATTATCTTTTCAATAAAAAAAAAGAAAAAGAAATCACAAAAGAAATTTAGAAATTAAATTAGTACCTGATAATTTTATTTAAATTATTTTTTATGATTAAAATACGGCATTTTTATTTTTTATAATCAATAATGCATTTGAGAATAAACTAAAATTCTAGGTACAAATTGTCAATTTCCTGTTAATAAAATATAAACGAGTTTTAAATCTTTAATTATAGAGAGTAGACAATTGAGAAAAACAAGAAACAAAAGAGACCACATTTTCTAAGGGGTGGTGGGTTGAAGGGACCAATTGTATGGATGGCGATTGCAGGGTAGGGTTGGCAGCCCCTATTGCGTGACACTCTGGTCATATGACTTAGGGGTTTCTGAGCTAACAAGGTGACGTAACATACACACACACACACACACACACACACACACACACACACACACACACACACACACACACACACACACACACACACACACACACACACACACACACACACACACACACACACACACACACACACACACACACACACACACACACACACACACACACACACACACACACACACACACACACACACACACACACACACACACACACACACACACACACACACACACACACACACACACACACACACACACACACCCCCCCCCCCCCCCCCCCCCCCCCCCCCCCCCCCCCCCCCCCCCCCCCCCTAGATATATATCTATGAGGCTGAAATTTTATATCTAACTTGTAAGTTAAACTTCCCCCTAGAGCGTGAAAAAAAGCTTTTAAACAAAATCGGCCAAAAAGTACTAGTACTTTACTGATGTAGTTTTTCAGTTGTTTTTTTTTTCGATTTTCTCTAGCGATTTTGATTAAAATTCAAAAATCAATTATTTTTTAGATGCTCTTTCAAATGTATATTCTCATTTTTCCCTCAAAATTGTTTGAAGCACCCTTTACTCTAGTACCTCATAAGAAAGATAAGGTAACAAAATATAAATATTTTCCCATGTTTATACATTTTAAATACATCTTGAATTCTAATACGGCGGAAACTAAATATATGTCGACACAAAAAATCTGGTGTAACAAGCAGCCTGATCTAGGGGGGGGGCAGTGGGTGCATGCGCCCCGGGCGGCAGATATCAGGGGGGCGGCAATTAAAGAAAGATTTACTAAAAAAAAGGTAAAATGATATGATTTTAAGGAAGAGCCGGCAAATTAAATTTTGCCCCCCCCCCTAAAAAATCTCGTAGTTCCGGCCCTGAGCAGAGAATACAACTTTCTTTTACCAAAGGTAAGAGAAAGTTGTGTGCTGTGCGACCAGTCACACCAGATTTTTTAATTAATTCATTTCAAACACTAAAAAAAAGTATTTCATCAAATAGAAGTGAATCTAAAAAATAATAGATATTTGAACATATGGTAACAAATGAATAGGCTAACAGCTGAGAAACGAATTGAGGGAGTTAAGGGATCGAGGTGGAGTGGGGGGCATTCGTATGTTATAAATCGACAATGGAAAACATGTAATGAGTTTGGCCATGCAATTAGCCCTTGGTCTGTTGTATTTTCGGGGCTGTGGCTGACACACAGACAGATTAGGGCGTTGAGTCGAAGTGCCCTAATATTTCAACGTTGTTACCTCACTTAGGGAACATTTTACATTGTCGACGCCACAATGGAGACGAATGATATCCATGCAACGAACCTGAGGCCGGCAATTAACATCCATTCGGACAAATAAAACGAATAATTATTTCTAAAACGATGTTGCCTCTACTTCATTTAACATGGAAATTGTTTTCTGTTAATAATTAATTGAATTTACAATCTGTTTACATTAAAGTATTAGAATATTTTATAATACCATTTAGGCTTCTTGATGGTGATATTTTGATAGTAGAATAACATTTTTTTTTTTAAGATGCTACGAAAAATAGATCATTATGAAAAAAATTTTAAAGAGGGGTTTAAGGGCTCGTCTTCCTCCACCAAAAACTGATTGTGACCGATGATCTTGTAATTAATTTTTTTCACATCTTTTAAAAAATGTAATTACAATTTCAAGATATCAGTTATATAATTGGGCTTTTAAGGATTATTAGTGTTGATATTGTCACGATCTCTAGGCCAAGGGATAGGCTATTCTGCTGTCTAAAGAAGAAAGGCAGTAAGTTAAATTTATTGTAATCAGAAAAATAAGTTTTATTTAGCTAAATAATAATTAAAAAATGTGTATATCCATCAAAATGGATCAATCAACATAGAATTTTTGACATGATCGCAAAAATTGTGTATGTGCTAGGATTGTGCTTTTATAGAGCCGAGATTTGCCGGTATTCCATATTACCCGAGTATGCCATAATACCCGCACTTTCTCTATAGGCCTATCTATCAAAATTTTGACATCGAATTTTCGACATGAATCAAATATTTTCTCTCTCTCTCTTTTTCTTTCTATATATATATATATATATATAGGTAAGAGAAAATAAAAAATTCAAGCGACTAATAAAAAAATTTGCAGAGACTGGGCGGCTCAAGAATTGAAATTCTTTTGGACACATTTGTTGTATTTAAAAGGCCAACTCCATATCTTTTTGATTAAATTTAAGACCTTCGTACTAGAGGGAAACTTCCGTTTATTTGTTCCTTAAGAACGATCCAAACTTTTCATAATAAATATTTTTCCAATAATTCTCTCAAAATAAGTTCAATAGACTCCGAGATAAACTTATAAAGGAATTGCCGACCACTATTCTAATTAATAGTTTATAAGAATTACTATTAATGCTCTTTATATATTTAATTTCTCTTCTAATTATGGGTGAAGAGAAGGAGGGGATCGTCCTCGTCATCGAGTTGACTATGGAAACAAATAGACAGAGAGACGCCCCTAATATTTAATTAAATAAAAAATGCTTATATTTTTCTTTTTATACAATTAAATATATTAAAAGATATTTATCGTTCAATTTACAAAATTAATAATCAAGGATATTTGAATCTATTAAATAATAAAAATTATTTTAAAACAAAGATAATTATCATTTGAAACATAATCAATTATTTTCGATATAATAGTTTGGTTATTGACTAATGTATTTTCAGTTTAATTAAGTTTCTAACTATTCGTCACTTAGTGTACTCAAGCATTTATTGATAAATTGTAATAGATTAATTATATTAACGTAAATAGAATTTGAATCAAATATAAATAGCTTTCTAAATGCATGTTGAATATTTGAGATAAATCCAATTTAAGAACAAAATAATTTATAGTCATTTCTCTTAAATCCTTGGTTAATTGATTAAAAAAATCTGATGTGACTAATCGCACAACAAAAAAATCTCTTGACACAAAAAAATCTGGTGATTGTCACACCAGATTGTTTTGTGTCGAGATATATTTAATTTCCACAGATATATTAAAATTCAAAATAAACATGGGAAAAAATTTGTTTTGTTACCATGGCAACTATTTCTCTTAACTTCCCTATGAAGTACAAAAGTAAGTGTGCTTCAATTTTGATAGCAAAATGAGAAAACTGTCCATGTCGCGAAAATCACTTTTTTGAATTCAGGGGACCTCAAAACGTCGAATTTTTGAAATGAATCCAATACTTTCTCTCTTTAGATATTAACATACCCACATAGCACTGCAACCAAAAAAGCGGACATTTCGACGCCGTGGGGACGTTCTGCGATGTCCCAAAGTTGGAGCATCGTCCCTTCGACGTCCAAATGTCCGCTTTTTGGTTGCAGTGCTATGTGGGTATATAGAGGTAAGAGAAAGTAATTAGTATTTTTATGGGAAAAATATCAAATGTTTCAAAATAAATAAGAAATTTGGATTTTCAGTTTAAAACTATTTGAATAAACAGGAAATTTAAAATTATTTTATAAAAGTCTATTATCCTGAGAATGATTTAAGAAAAAATTGTTTTGATTTTTCCAAAATGGCGACTAGAAAAATTTCCAAACCTTACTTGTTAGTATGATCATAATCCACCTTATATGAATTTTCTCCAAGAATTCATACAGTTTTTATTTTATTTTATTAGATTTCTATTCTTATGAATCGCTAACATTTACTAATAAATTATTAATAAGGTTTTATATTTTGTTTCCTTTTCATTGAATTTTTTTATTCATTCATATTTATTTTTTACGAACTTCTAATTTTTCTCGTATCGTATTAATTTGTTTCTACAAATATAGAATTATTTATTTTAATTACAAAAATGACCATCACTCGGATATAAAAAATGTATTTTCGATCTTAAAAAAACATATACTATTAATACCTTTTTTTTCGTTGGCAAATATTTAAATAATTTTACGAAAAGCTTCATTAATTTTTTCACCATTAATTGGTCGTTGTCTCGATTTTTTTTTTTCGGCCAAATAAAAATCAACAATCTTCATGATTTGATTAATATGTTATTAGCTGGTGGCTAACGTTGAAAGAGGGGGGATGAATGGAAAGTATAGGAGAAGAATTAGCTGCTCAAATGGGAAATGCAAAAAAAAAAAAAAAAAAAATTGTAAAGGCAAGCAGGGCGCCCTTTGGCAAGACCAGTCGCTGGTTTAAAGCGTTCAGCCCCCGGGGCAAGGCGTGTTAATCAACGCTTGTTGAATTACCAACTCTCGTGTGTTTGCAAGCCAGAAACCATCCCTCCATCCCTTCATCCTTCATCCCTTCATCCCTCCCTTACCAATTAAACAGCAATCTGTCAAGAGAATGTTCGCCTAAAGGACCGCTCTTGGCCAAGATATACGTCGCGCCTTCAAACTATATAAATACACATGAGGGCTTTCTGCGATCTACTGAATATATACATACTATAGGTTCTAGGATAGAAACAACCCCAAGCAGCGCCTAAGGCGGTGCCCCCCCCCCCCCCTCTCGCTCTCTCTCAACTCCAACCAGTATATTAAACTAATATTCATTATTAATTACATATTAGTTCCTTGCTATGCAAATAGTTACATTGGAAATTAAATTGACAAGTCAGCCGACTTGCTTGGGGGTATTTGATTATTCTCATAATATATAACATATATATAAATATAGCCTATATATAGCCTATATATAAGCCTTATTTTTATTTTTCAATGAGAGGTTTCAAAATTTAGAGAAGACAAGTAAATAAAGAGCTTAAATTCTTCCCTTTTAATTTGATTGAATAAGCCAAAATACTAGTTAATAATATTTATACATAGGGAATATACTTTAGGTAATCCAGGGCTAGTGAGAGCCTTTCCATGGTTAAGATTTTTTTTTTTGTCTTTTCGGCATCTTAGATCATTTGGTATCCAAATGATTTAAATAAATATTCATCGGACTACCTGGGATCCGAACCCACGCCATATTCAATAAGGATATTTGTCAATATCTATAACCTTTCGGGCACCTGGGAGGGGGGGGTTAAGGCTTATTAATCTAGGACCTTCACTCTTAAAAAAATCCAAACATTTTTATTCCACTTCTAAACAATAATATATACTAAATCTATAAAAGATTTATTTTAGTACTAGTAGGCCTATATAAAAGGTTTCCAAATTTTTTTTGTTTCCGACTCCCTTGTTAAATATTAGAAATTTTCCTGATAAAACCAGTAATTGGGCGATCCGTTTCTTATTTATATCCATTGTGCCCCTTTAGAAGTGCCCAGCTCTTCGAAGACCCACAGTTTGGAATCACTGCTTTATAGTAAATAAAAGTTAAATCTTTCTATTATTCCAGAATCTAGACATCTGATTCTGGGCCAAGACCCAATAATCAAATCAAATGAATGATTGATGTCACCTCGATAATATTTAAAATTCTTTATTTCATTCTACTTCATTGGAGATTTATTTGATCACGAGTTGTTTATTTGAAAATTTAGTAAAAGTTCAAATATTCATATTCATTTAATTTATTATATGTAATTTATATAAAAGAAATAAAAAAAGTAAAAAAGCTTACGGACTGGATGGGTAATCAAGATGGGAAAGGAATTGTAGATATAGCAGGACAATAAAAGAAGGTGGTATTCTAAATCGGCGAGAAAAAGAAAGGAAGGGCTGCGTACAAGTAAGAATGGATGGATGATAGCACCGCAAAGGGCAAACCAAGAAAAAGAGAGAGACAATATAGTGTATGGGAATAAAGGTAGAGCAATTTAAAACTGAGAGGGAATTTCTCCCTGAAGGGCCAACATGAAAGAAGGGTGAGAAGGGCAAGTGCCAGCAATTCCGACGCTGGGGCAAGCAATGCATTGTAATGCGCTTTAGGTGGGCGGCTCCCGGCCACCCAGTAACATAAAGTTACAACGCGTGTAGGGCCTTCAATGAGCAATGGCTGCCATTGGGCCAAAGGGCGGCTCTTCTCAAAAAGGATTAATATAGACCAGTAGCCTTCCTTTTACGCCAACACTCCAATTATTACTATTATAATTATTTCAAGTCTAGATATCATCTTTAAAAAAAATAAATATACGTTGTATGTATTCTATGTACTCCTATAAAAAATCTGGTGTGACTGGTCGCACAGCATACAACTTTCTCTTACCTTCGGTAATCGAAGGTTGTGTTCTGTGCTTGTCACACTAGATTTTTTTGTTTCGAGATATATTTAGTTTCTGCCGATATATTATAATTCAAGATGTATTATTTATAAACATAGGAAAATATTTATCTTTTGTTACCATGGCAACCATTTTTCCTATTTTTCCTATGAAGTACAAGAATAAAGTGTGTTTCAGAAGATTTCAAGGGCACAATGAGAATATACATTTTAAAGACCATTTTAAAAATAATTGATTTTTGAATTTTACACAAACTCGTTGGAGCGAATTTTGAGAAAAACGAAAAAAACTGAAAAAGTAGTGTACTAGTACTCTTTGGCCGATTTTGTTCAAAACCGTGTTACGTCGCAGGGGGTTACCATAGTGACAGACCATGTCGCCAAAACGACTTTTTTAGATTCAGGGGACCTCAAAACGTGTATATCCATCAAAATCTAGACATCGACATTCAATACTTCCTCTCTATATATATATTACATATATACATAGATAAGAGAAAGTAAAAATTAATATTTATATAAACACTTAGTACAGAGGTATATGTCTTGTTTTTAGTTATAGGGGTCAACATTCGCTTCCCGTTCTAAGCGACAAAATTATATTGACTACCAAATTAATGAATGAATACCAGGTAAATACATAAAAAAGTACATCAGTAAAGTACTTCCCAAAACAAGACCTAGCGAATTTCGATATTCGAACCGAAAATAGTTTATATTTAAAATTATTCAAGTTAAAGTATTATTAGTTGATATATTATTTTATCTATTTGTAACATTGGCACGTTTGAATTGACCCTTGGTACATTTCCATATAGTTCTTTTGGTCTTATAGATATTCGTTTCTTTTTTTACAGGTTTCTTTTTATTTCTTGACAGTTTCTTTATTTCTTTTCTTATTCCCTTTTTTCTTTCCTTTGATATTGCTTTCTCTGAATGTACGAAGCACACGATAAGAGTGTAGTAGTGAGGCTGTTCGGAATAAGCAACCCTCGTGAGCCCTCCCAATCCCCCCTCCCCTCCTCCTTCCCCTCCCTATGCATTCTTCGAACCCATCTCGTAGTCGCAAAAGCTGCGAGATTTCGTTCTAGAGCTTATGAATTAGCAAATTATTAGCTAAGTCTCGAGTGTTAGGTGTACTGCTGCAAGTCGTATTCACCCCCACCAAACTGATAACATAAATCGGAAGCCTTAGCTGTTTTAAGACATTCTCCCAAGCAAAATACGCTCTTTTATGGTGGGACATTAATACATAGAATTGCTCGTTGAATCGTTTTTTTTTTCAAGATGGAATTGTTAATAGATGTAACAACATAACCCAACTTCCTTCCTCTGCATAGATTTTCTTCAAGTAGAACATTAAATAACAAAATGGAAAATTGAAAAAAAAAATGGGAAATTTATGTTAAACAAAGATTATGTTATAGAATAAAGGGAGGAAAAAATAGAATAATATATCTTAATTTAGGTTTTTTTTTTTGCTTATATTTATTTAATCATTTAATAAAGAAAATGGCAAAGATTAAAAAAAAATGTTTTTATTAAATAATTTAAAGGAAATAAAGTTAGAGTGAAAAATACCCTGACCAGGAGCTCTAATATAAAACAAAACCTAGCGGGATTTTGGTACCAAGAATCCTTGGTACAGTGAGCGCCACAATTAAGTCCCCATTTGATAGCTTTAGCCTTAAGTATATGGTATAGTATATGGTGTAAAGTGAAATAATTTTAATCACCTAAAAGGTAAAAAAAAGATCTGGTACAGATGATTTTATTTTACCTTTTCAAATTTAAAATTATTTCACCACTTTCTATAACATATACTTAAGGCTAGATTTACTATCAGGTAGGGACTTAATTGTGGCGCTCACTGTACCATGATTGCTTAACAATCATGTAAAAAGTTATCAATTGTATATTTGACTAATTATTAATAAAATTTAATTTTTTCCGCCAATTTTACCCATAACTTTTAGTAGAATTTTAATAAATTAAAATGAAACACCTCCCACCTACCCCCCTCTGACGCCGTGGTTGAAAGTTTAAAGATACAATGCCAATATTGATTCCAGGCAGTTTGAAGAAAATTTATTTAAATAAGTTGGTATTAATAAATAAATGAAATCGATTAAAAAACAATTTAATTTGTTTTCAAAAAATTTTTTATTGAGATCAGTGTGAGATATTTAACAATTTGAAGGGTGTAGGAGAAATACTAACAATGAAGGGATAGCTGAAAACACGATCAACTTCAGGCACATTTTTTTCCATTGTAGAGTTGCAAAATCTTTTAATGGAGTCCACATATCTTCATCATCAAATTGAGCCTAACGCACAGAAGTTAGGCAACCCAAACGCACTCTAATGGCTGTGTGAGGCAGACCCTTGTCAAAACAGGCACAAAAGTATCTCCAAAAATTAGCTTTCTACTCTATAGTTGAGAACTTTACGTGATTATACTGTATTAATTAAAACATTATAAATATATAAATATATTCCTTAAAATCTAATAATATCATTCTTCCATAATTTAAATTCACTTAGTTCAGTTCCATACCGTATGTAATCTTCTAGATGTTAATAATGAGAATACATTTTTATTCTTAGTAAATGTTAATTGTTGCGTATATTAGCCTGACCGTGAATGGATTTAGAGTAAAGCTAGGTGGGATCAATTTGGATTAGGGTCGCAATTATAATCGAATGATGCTTGATAATTTCATTGCACTCTAAGTGACATTAGGATTAAATCCCTAGGGCTCAGATGAATTAAGAGACATGTGCCTGATCAGAGAAGTCACTTGGCTAGATATCACTGATATCTGTCACAGTCAAACAACAATTTAGTGGAGGTAAATCTAATTAATGGTGAGTCTGATCCCTCAGATGTATATCAAGCCAAAGTAACCTAGCTAAACAAAGTTTTCAATTTGATATCTAAACAGGAATTGTTATAAAAATATTAATAAAAGTCTAGCCTTTTTATATTTATTTAAAATAAAGATATCTTAAGCCTAAAAAGACTTTCTGCTTACAAAAATAGGATAGATTTTTAATTTTTATAAATTAAAATTATAATTGAGTTATTGTAGCTTATTTTTAAAAGAAGTCATTAATTTCCTTAATACGTATCAAACAGAAATGTTTTTTTGAAAGGTGTAAACTGGCCATTGCAGTCCAATGTTCAAAACAAAATGTTATGAATGAAAATATATACTTTATTTATTCATTTAAAAGGAGGCCTGAGTGAGTGATATCCATCATCGATGTTTTTTTTTTTTTTAAGTTTTGATAATTATTTTCTTGAGAAAAATCATGATTTGATAAAAATAAAAAAATGAATAATATCAATATACGTAAGTTATACCACGTAAGTTTACGATAATTTATCAAAATAAGTTTTAAATTTATAAATATTTGAGCCGGCTTGACGCCAGGTCATCGACTTCAGTGCAAGACCTACAATGTCAATTTCGCTTATAGGCCTATTATATTTAACATTGGAAGTTTTAAACTGATGATGATTACCTCCAAACTGAATTTGATTTCAAGATGATTGTTATATTTTTTTAATCCATCCCTATTTATTTCGAATGATTGGTAGCCAATTCAATTGAAATAAATTTTTCTCGCTTGGGAAGGGAAGCGAACCCTCAGACCCAAGAAAATGTAGAATTGATTGTTGACACCAGAATCATTGTTGTGAAAAAAATTAATTCTAATAACGGCCAGGGGCTTTGGTGTAGTGATTAACATGGTAGCCATTTGCACCAAGGGTCGCGAGTTCGCATCCCGTCCCATGCGACAAAAATTATTTAAATTGAATTGGCTACCAATTAATTTAAACAAACAGAGACGGGGTATAAAAGGCCATAGATGCCGAAAAAGATCTTAAATATAAATAAAATGAAAATAACGGGCAGGGTAGAGGGAGAAAAGCAAGTGTCAAACCCCAATCGTTGCGGTTAAGAGTTGCTAAGTGCGGTGATATCTCGGGTGGGTGACCGGACAGGAATCACCGTGTGGAATATCCCATCGATATATTTACAGATATATATATATATATATATATATATATATATATATATATATATATATTTTAATAATCACAGTAGCCGAAAAGGGAAAAAAATTTAAAATCAATTTGCCACTGTTGATAACCGTTTTTGATGATTATAAACACCTTCTTGATTTATTCACAAACATACTCATATACTGTATATTTTAACACATATAGATATGTAGATAAGGGTAGTTATTAGTCTAATTTAATCGTATCAAAGATTCATTTACTGATCCTGTGATTCTTGCTTAATGGACGCTAGAATCATGTTTTGTGAGCTGTTTCGTATTTAATTCAATCAAGTTTAAGGGCTGATGCATTTGGGGTGTGCCAAGTCCATATTGGGACATAGATGAGGGGAGAGAGAGAGAGAGAGAGACTCTTGCTCCAACCTAGCCTCCAAGTGGTTTCCGCTGGGCTCACTCTCTCCGGTCTACTGGAAAGGATTAAGTGATTGTATGATTGAAACAAATTCCCTTCATGAGTCTTGAGCCCTTTCCGGTCGAGGATGGGAAGGGTGGCATGCAGTATATATGTATATTAAACCAGCCACGCGATAGTTATCAGTTATCACAGAGAAAAAGAGAGAGGATGTACAAACCTATAATTACATCGACACATAGGAGAGAAGGGCGGCGGTAAGAGGGAGTGGAAACCTCTAGAGATAATACAATTGAATCCATCTCTAAAAGAGATACAATCTAAAAAATATTTGAATTGGTAGTATAACTATATATATATCGTGAGTGGTTGTTTGTTTGTGCGATAGCCATTGATCTAATCAGCATAATCCGATTGCGAGAGAAACACTTTGTCTTGATTGGCCGAGGGGCCCTGCAATGGCCCACTTTACGACCAAGCCAATCGTACTTAATTTGATTTAATTTGAAAAATCTTTTACGATCCCGCTTGGTCCGATATCCAAATTTCTCCCTATGTGATTAAAAAACAATCCGAATAATACAGAATGGATAAATATAATTTCACTGGGGCGAAATTATTTATTGTTGATTGAAGTCTTAGAAATTGAAATATATAAGCCTTTCCAATAATGGGAATGTCAACCTGGAATAACATTTTCATATCAACTTAGAAAATAGAATTATAAATTGTAAAAAAAAAGTAATAAACAAAATTAAATATTAATTTTTATTACTTTAATTAAACCATTTAACTTCCGTTCCCAATAAAACTAGTAAAATCTTGACTTTTGAATTTAGATAAACAAATAACGAGAGTTATGGTGGGGTATATTCAAAGGACAAATGGGAACCCCCTCCCTTCCCTTCAAAGCCATGACAAATACAAAAAAAAAAAAGCGCTGTGCTTTAAAGTTATAAAAAATATTGCTAAATTACAATTTTCCAAACAAATTTTTTTTGTAAGGCATTAACATTTTGCTATTATATATAACCTAGTTGTTTGAGATTGTTCAGTATAAAAATGAGATTAAATACTAATTAAATCTAAATCATAAAATTTTAAACACTTCATTTTTAAGCATCACCCTAGTGGTTATATTATATTCTGACCTTTTCAATTATTTTTCATTAATCAATTTAGTCACGTTTTCGGGTCATATAAGTAAAATCCGGACATTTCTCAAATCTGGAGGCCAAACCGGACACATATTCCAAATCCGGGCTGTGCGGACGAAATCCGGACAGGATGGTAACCCTAACCATATCACAGTGATAGAGTATTCGCCTCCTGTGCTAGGGATCAAGGGTTCGCATCCCATCTCATGCGACCAAAATTTATTTCATTTTAATTGGATACCAATAAATTGAAATAAATAGAAACGGGGTCTAAATGGCCTCCGATGCCGGAAAAGACCTTCAGTATATTACATAAAAATATTTATTAATTTAAATAGCTTACAAATATATTAAATTGTATGAATTATCTTCACGACTACAAACGTGATATAGGGTTATATAATTTCTTATTTATTAAATAAAAAAATAAAATAAAAATCTGAAAGCTTAGTTATATACATAAATTGTCTCGCGGCTGGCATCGATAATAAATTATAAATTTAATAAACATATACCATAAGCCCAAAAGGCCTAAAAAAAATCAAATTCTGAACTCATCTATTAAATAAAAAAATTAAACCTAATTTTCAATCAATCTAATATTTGTATAAGATATAGACTAGTATTAATAAGGATTATCCAATTTCCGAAGGAAAAAAAAAACAAATAATACTTTAAACCAATAGAGAGAAAGGAAATTTTATTTAAGTTAAAAATAAGGGAAAAATCTTAGTAAATCTGACTTTATAGGATTTTCAAGCTGAAGGGGGCAGTAACGATCTCTCTGAACGAGGCCCTGACCCTGAAGGCCTATAAGATAACTTGGTGAGTTAGCGAAATCAGGGCAGGCCAGTTGGCAGACATGAGTGACGCTAACAGGACAAGACAAAGCCTGTTTTGGGGATGCAACTCGATTAAGGGGGGAAAGATACCAGAGGTCCCCCTAGCCCTAATCCTGGCCAAACTTTCCCTTCCTCTTTCTCTCCCGAAAAAAGATGGTGCACAAGGAATTACTTTGTTCTCGTTCGATCATTATACTATCTAAAGAACTTTTATAAGTCTCTCACTTTTTAATTATTTATACAGACTCTGGTTAAACGAACATGGAATCATTAAAAGTCCACCTATAAGTTAAGATTAAAATTTAATCTCTTTTTCTAAAACTTTGAAAAAACATAGATTATAAATAGAAAGTTTTTAACAATTATAAAATGACATGGATACTTTTTTTTACTGTAATTATTCAAAATAATTTGAAGAAATGGAAGAATTGAATTTTTTAAAACTTTATATTTGGAAATTATTCTTGGCGGTGAGATATAAATCGAGTTTTAATTTTCCATATTGTTCTATTCATTTAATAATTAGACTGAAATCCTGGTTACAAGAACAAGGGTAGGTACATTTGTTGCAAATTGTTTTTCGGATGAGTCGTTAGTAATTTAATATTCATTAGGAGCAGGTCATATCATATACTAGTAACCAAAGAGAGAGAAATTGCATTAAATTCCATACTTACGGAAATAATAATTACTAAAAAGGTCGCTTCCTAGTATAAATGTCAGATATTCACTTCTCGTCCCAAACTACAAATATGGGAATAATTGCGGAATGTCAACCGGGGGGCGCTCCACTCCATCTGTCCGTCAGTCATGTTCTGATTAACCAACTTCCTGTTGGAATTTCGAAATAAAGTTTTGCCTCCTTGTTGAGGAAGTTATGGAGAGTCTAGGAAAAATAATAGGATACTCGAATTCTTATTTCGAGAGGCTCGAAAATTTTGGAAAGCATTGGGTTCCAACTTATAATCCAATTAATTATAACAATAAAATATTTAAATCTCTCAAAATTAATTATTATTAACTAATTATTAGCCCTCGGGGCATGGTGTAGAGGTTAGCGTGCTAACCTCATATACCAAACGTCGCGGGTTCGGACCCCAGGCAGTTCGATGATTTTATTTAAGCCATTTGGATACCAGATGGCTTAAATAAGATTGCCTGGACCCCAATAATAGATAAATTAATAAATAACGGTTATCGGAAAAGTCTTATATGGCCTAAGTTGCCGAAAAGACTGTGTGAATGTGTGTGTGAATGGGTGTGAATGCGAGTGTGAGTGAGAAAAAAGTGTGAATGTTTAAAAAAAAAAAAAAAAAAAACTAATTATTAAATGAATAGAACAATATGGAAAATTAAAACTCGATTTATATCTCACCGCCAAGAATGATACAATAATTAATTAATTAATCTTTTTTAATAGGTCCCTCTCGGTTTTTGAGGCCATTTAGGGTTATATACGTGTAGATATAACTTATTTATCAATAAATGCTGATGGCAACCGGGAGGGGGCTCTCCACACGTTGTTTCTCCGAGGCCACCCATCCGAGTTTTCACCGTCCTTGGCATTGGCATTGTTTTACTGCAATGTTGTTCTTTTAATCCGTTTCCACGCTCACCAACCCAAAAATAATAAAATTATTAATTAAATTTTTTATTTTCTCTTACCTATGTTAATATATAGAGAAAGTAATGGATTCATGTCAAAAATTCGATGTCGAGATTTTGATGGATATACACGTTTTGGGGCCCCCTGAATCCAAAAAGGGGTTTTCGCAACATGGTCCGTCTGTGTGTTGTCTGTGTTTCTGCGTTCATTTTAAAGCATGTAGGAATTGAGCTAGGAGGTTGAAATTTTATATTTAAGCTAGGCACCCCCAGGGCGTGAAAATAAACTTTTAATCAAAATCGACAAAAAATTACTACTACTTTACTGATGTACCTTTTTAGTTTTTTGCCATTTTCTCAAAATCTGTCCTCCCTTGCTAGATGCCAATCAGCGAGGCTTTGTCATTTTCATCATCTAAACCACCTTTTAAATAACGTTCAAGACGAAGAGTGACAACTTTAATGTGATTTAAATTAATTGTAAAATAAAAATTTTTAAATATAGGCTATAACGTTAGGAAAATTTGATTTAAATCTTAAAAAATTCTCTTGTAAAAATTTCTACCTTCCCTTTTTCGTATCTAGGAATTGAATAAGATTCTAAATTTTTTTTTTTTTCTAAAAGACCTCTTAAGAATTTGGCCACGCATTGCAGTAAACCGAAGCGCACTTGTTAGTCCGATCTGAGAGAGTGTTCCGCATAATAATATTGCTAATGCAACGCTGGGGGAGGGAGAGAGGAAAGAAAATCCCGAAGGAATCACTGTCCCACAGGAAGAACGCATGACAGACGAGATACCAAGTTTTCTGCTCGCTTCATGGATTGTAGATACCAAACTGAACTGACCCCTGTTGTTTGCACACCCCTCCATTTAAACGATACATCTCTACTGTTATTGTTATGTGAGACTATTATGCTAACGAGGCGTATTATACGAAATAACACTTGAGAACTCACTGGGTGAGGAGTTTTAAGTACCTCATTTAATCTGAGAGGGTGACTTCCTGCTTCATTGCCACAACCCACTAATCGAGAATCATCTTATTAACACATTTGCTAATGCAAGAAACTTATTATCATTACTATTAAGTTTTATCTTCTCTTTTTTAACATTAAAAATTTTTTAATATAAATTTTTCTGGCTTAATTTTTAAAATAATTATTTCAGTTAATATCATAATAATTAATTAAAATTTGATAGTATTCAAATAATCGTGAGCAGTTTAGAGGAAGGGAGGGTGTTATTAAGTTGGTTACATAAGCATTTAAAATAGCAAAAAAAGTAAAAAATGAAATACACCAAAGTTATTATTATTATTACTAGAAGGAGTGAAGAGAGGAGGTCTAAAGAGCCAAACATTTGTTTACGTAATAATTGAATTGAGGCCCAATTGGATATTATTGATTTAGTATTAACATTCGTTACAGACATTTCAACGGAAATAGCTACACATTTTGAAGTTTTTGTCTTTTTTTTATTAAAAAAGTAAGTACGTATATTAAATTTAAAAGATTTAACTAGGCCGACCCCATTATGATTTTTTAAAAATTTCAAATCTAAATTTTTACCAAAATATGTTTAAATTAATTAAATCGAGAAATTAATGTAATCTGGTGTGACTGGTCGCACAGCACACAATTTTTTCTTAATTTCGGTAATTTAAAGGTGCATTCTGTACTTGATTGCCAGAATATAAATACAATACAAATCAAATTTTTGAGTATTAATTTTTAAAATTTTACATTAAAAATTAACATTTTTTCGGAAAAAGTATATTTTTCAAATCTGGGGGGAGGGGGTAATTACTCCTTTCACCCCCCTCCATTGTATCCGTCCTTGGTGAATGTACGGTTAGTCATACCAGATTTTTTTGACAATGTTTCACGGAGGACTGATTTATTTATTGAAAAACAATTATTTTCTCTTTCTTCCTTCTTAGATATTAATTAAATGAAATTGACATTAACGCTATTTTAAATAATTAAATCTTAAGTAAATATTAAATGACTAAATGAAAAAATAAAGAAACTAATTATAGAAACAAGTAGTAGGCTATAATTAAAATTCATATGACATGATTTAAAATATATTTATTTAAATTAACTCTTCTAGAAATTTTATCGGTAATTTTAGAGGTGGATTATAACGTAGAATGTAGTCTTGTAATAGTAAGAAGTGGGAAGCGAAGCGGAAGGCAAAAAGGTAAAGGGATGGGTGTAGCTTGAAACTCTGTTTGCTCTCTCTGTTGGCTTGTCTAAAGCCATGACGTATATTTTTATTCGCGCATTCAAGTCGGTTCCGTTGTCAGCCACCCTTGGGATTTAGGAACCAACGCATAGAAAGAACAAATATCCATGTATAGCGAACGACACGCTCCCTCGGGGCGACCCCCTGCCTCTATCGCACTTAACATCTCTCGAGGTGACTTTATATGAGTGTGTCGATAGAACTTGGAAGATCTAAAACTCTATTTTAAAAACATCTCTAATCTTTTTGCAAAATTCGATGTTTGAAAGCTTTTAATAATTATCAAATAAAAAATAAACTAAACATAGACCTATGATAATTATCTTTTTAATGTATTATTGATGATCTTTTATTTCCGTTAATGTTGGTATGAAGTATTACAAAACAAGGAATTCGTTATAAGATTCTAATAATTTAAAGTAAAATATTTTAAAAAGAGTAGGGAGTTATAGTTATAGCTCTATAGAGAGGGAGAAAGATGTATGTATAATACGTATTGTTCAAATAATCTAAAAAAATGTTCTTAAAAAAAAAGCTAGTCTAGTGGTAGAACGACACTCTTGTGAACTTGTAAACATTTTTTTTTCAATCAGGTCTTTTTCGACATCGAAGGCCATTAAGAGAGTCAGAGATTCGTTTCCAATCGTTTCAAGCGATAAACATTTTTACTTTCTTCTAAATTAGGATTGGATACCAATTAATTTAAAAAAATGTGAACACAGTCTAAAAAAGCCGGCTAGTCTGACTAAAAGAAAGAACAGTCATTGAGATCATTATAAACAAGTAATGAAGCTTGGGTGGGTGACCTAGCGGAAGAAGGCTGTTGAACACCTCTCGGTAAGGAGCATCACACGCAATTTTCTTCTATATATAACCGTATATTTGTAAAGTCTACATGACTACAGTAATCAAGAGACTATTTTAAATAAAAATTTAAACATTTTTTTTTTAAACATTTTTTTTTTCAATCAGGTCTTTTTCGACATCGAAGGCCATTAAGACGCTTATTTTATTAGATTGGTAGCCAATTCAATTAAAATAAATTGTTGCATGCCCACGGGGCTTGGAGTAGTTGGTAGCGTGTCTACCTTCTATACCGAACGTCGCGGGTTCGGACCCCAGGCAGTCCGATGAATTTATTTAAGGCATTTGGATACCAAATGGCTTAAATAAGAATGCCTGGACCCCAATATGCATGGGCGTAGCCAGACTTCTTGTTAGGGGGGCCAACCCCTCATTAGGGCGAAAGAGGGAGGGTTTGCAATTAATATATACATAGAGTGTATTAATTATTTACTTAAATAAAAAAAAATTAAATTAATGTAATGAATTGGGGTGTTAAAAAAAATTTCCAATGGGAAAAAAAATATATATATATATATTTTTTTTTTTTTATTTTTTAGGACCAGCCAGGGGGGGGGCAACGGCCCCTCCCTGCCTCCCCCGGCTACGCCCATGCCAATATGTATAATAATCAATAACGGATATCGTTTAAAGTCTTAAATGGCCTAAGTTGCCGAAAAGACTGTGTGAATGTGAGTGTGAATGAGAAAAAAGTGTGAATGTTTTTTTATTAAAAAAAAAAAAAATTGTTGCATGAGCCATCCCGGCTCGGATGGGAACCAGCGACCCTTGGTACAAATGCCAGCACGCTAATCACTACACTAAGGCCCGAGGACAAATTTAAACTTTAAGATTTTAAAAATTTATTTATGTTATAATAATAAATGCAGAAGAATATTCATTAGGAATTTTAAAATTTATGTTTGAATCAAATTAATTCGTGTCTATTAAAAAAAAAAAATATTTTTAAGAATTACACCAACGATTCCACAGCATAAATCTTACTTTTTCACTAGTTATTTAATTTACTAGTTATTTTTAATCGAATTTCATTGTACAAATAAATATTAAAAAGAATTGATATCGGCTATAAAATTTAGCGAGGGCTTTTTGTGGTCGGCTTGCGTGTACAGTTTGTCACGCAATGTGGTAAGCCATCGTAAAGATGGCTCCCAACTACCCAGCTACCTTGAATAGAGCTACCTGTTCGGTCAGCAAATATTAGCATTACATTTTGCTTCTGTTATTAGAACATAGAGAGTCATTTAGAGAAGTCGAATGCAAAGCTTGCTGCCTAAATATATAGGAGAGGTTGATTTTTCAAAGGGAATTCTCCATCGCGAGGCAAACACACGATACCCCCTGGTCCCTTTTTCTGCTCCCTACTCAACCCACCATCTCCCAGTCCATTATTCAGCCTTTGTTTATCCAGCGCCAGGGACAAAGCCCCTCTTCATATCATGCAACTATTGATACGACAAGCGATTTTTATGAATACAACAGACCGATACCAGAAAGTATACAAAAGATTTGCTTGTGGAATATGTTGAATAAATGATAAGAGCTAGATAATTAGATACTCCACCAGACATTGCTTAAACAAACACTTTTATTAGAAAACAAGCAAGAGAAATATGTCAATGTACTACACATTTGTTGATTTAAAGATTTTAATCATTCATTCAGTATTTTTATTAATTTATCTTTTCGTGTTTTATTCAGATTTTCATAAATTAATTTAATATATGGTTGTTTATATAAACGATTTAAATATATAAAAGACTAAATAAATTATGGTTGTAAATTCTAAAAAGTATAGTAGAAGTGGAACCTCCTTTGATAGACTATTTGTTTTTGTTTTTTTCTAAATGAGTACCTCACAGACAAATTTCGACTTTTCTTAAATATGGATCGAATTTCTTTGACTCGTTTCAAACATAAATATTATATTTGATTTTTTTGATTTTGAAATTGCTCGCCAAAGCCAAGCAAGGAGGTCCAGGGGGCGTAGCCGAAGGCGGACTTTACCACTTGTAAAATATATTTTACAATCTTTAAAATTTATTTATTTGGGAAGGGAGATTACCTCTAGAATCATTCAAACCCAATCAATGTATTTTTCGGCATCTGAGGTCATTTAGATCCCGTACCTATTTATACCAATTGATTGGTGTCCAATTTAAAAGAGATTTTTTCCCGTGTCGGGATTCGAATCCTCGCTCGACCTTTGCCATCAGAGTCAATGCTCTTCATCTTATCGTTTGAATGGTTAAATAGATTTAAAATAAATCTACACAGATATATATGGCCTATACATGCGCACTTTAAGATTTTTTTTTTGCAATTTTGGAAATTTGTCATTTGTCTTAAAACTTAAAAGATGTAGAAAAATAAAATTGAAAGGTGTTAAATTTCTCAGTCATAGATTGTTCCCTTACTATTATAACTCTATAGGCCTAAAAGTACAGGAAAGTAAAAATGATAGAAATCTGAAAGATATATCATCGAAAGGTTTCAAATATGCGATTCCGGGATTGTTCACCCCCGAGGGCTAGAAAGCGCCGCCGCATATGCATTATTGAGCATCTGGCACAGGCAGATTATGAAAAATGGCCACTTGGCGGTAAAGCGACGACAAAAACGACCAAATCACCTGGGATCAGGAGTTCCAGCAAAACGGGTATCTGTAGCTGTTCAATGTTCATCATCAAGGGAAAACCTATCAACGTCGATCTATCGTTTGCCCCCTCCTTCAATTTTTTTACTCTCTTGCTCTTTATTCTTAAACATAAGTTTATTTAAAAAAAATGTTTTTTATTAATAAAATTATAAAGTACAGTTCAGAAATTATTTCTACAACCATTTCTTCTATCTTTCCTATGAAGTACAAGAGTATAGTGGTCTTCTTAAGATTTCAAGGACAAAATGAAAATGTACAGTATATTTTAAAGAGCATCTACAAAATATTTGATTTAAAAATTTTAAACAAAATCGTTGGAGCAAATTTTAAGAAAATCGAAAAAAAGTGAAAAAGTGCATCAGTAGTGTACTAGTACTTTTTGGCCGATTTTGTTCAAAAGCTTCGTGTTACGCCGCAGTGGGGTACCTATAAGATTTCAACCTCCTAACTCTTTACGTTCTTGAGATATTCTGTTCACAGACAGACACACACATACACAGACAGACCTTGTTGCAAAAACCACTTTTTTGGATTCAGGGTACCTCAAAACGTATATATCCATCAAATTCTCGACATCAAATTTTTGACATGAATCAAATACTTTCTCTCTATATATAGACCCTATATATATTACATATATAGGTAAGGGAAAGTAAAAATAGGCAAATAAAATATGTATCTCTTTTAGAGATGATTCTACTTTTTTTTTGGAGTATAAAAAATTTTTTCTATTGTTTAAAATGTATTTATTTGAGAGGGAAATGGAAAATGTTGGGGTGTCTTCCCAAGTTGAGTTATTTTATGTCAAATGAGATTATAAGAGACTGGAAAATTTTAGTTTATTCCTAATTCAGGTCTATTCTCAAAGCAAAAACGTTAACTTTTAACATATGAAATTAGTGTTAATTTTTAACATGGTCAATGGTGTTAAAAATTAATGTCATGTCTAGTGGGTGCCGTATTTAATGCATCAAAATGGCGTCTTTTGATGATGATTTTGACAGCTTTGAGATAAAAGTAACATGTTAAAGTCGCAGTTAAAACTTGTTTAGAGAATAGCATTTTTTAACGCTGATGTTATTACTTTTAAACCCCCAATTTATGATGTTAAATTTTAAAGTCTGCTTTTAGAGAATAGACCTGAATATCTATTTATTAACATAAATACAGAAAAAGATCTAATTTTGACTCCCAAATTGTCATTGGCTATTGATAACAATTTTCTTAGAGTCTAATTTTAGTCCAGAAAGAATATTAAAATACAATAGTTAAGAACAAGGTGAATTTGATATTTCTTCATAAGTATGATGATGGCTTATAATAGCAATCATCATCAAGGTTGATTTTACTCAAGTAAAAAAGAAAATTCTGGTCTTTAACAACAAGGATTTAATAATCATTTGAAAGAATAAATGGGATGTACAGATTTGTAGGAGAGAGGGGGTAATAACTAGAACGCAAGAGGAAAAACAAATTATCTATAAGAGCTTTAATGTAAAAAGCGATTCCGTTATTAAGATACTTAGGGGTTCAATGAAAATTCAAAGAGAAAATATGTATAGGTGTATAATCTATTGATATATATAAATATATGAAAAATTATATTTTTATATCCACGATAATTTATTGATATAAAAGACACGAAATCTGATAATTCGTTAAAATAGAAATTCTAATAACACCTTTATAAAAATCAGGTAGTTAATGTCAAGTAGATAACAAATTAAATATTTAAATATGATGAGTAAAAAGATAATATATATTTTTTTGTAGGGGAAAATACCGATTTCATGCCAGTTATTATTATATATTTTTGTAATATAATACAATGGAATCTTTGCATGTGATAAAAAAACATACTAAGAACTTGTAAATTTATGTCATTTCTAGTTTATAAAAGTTGTATTTATTTAGGTCAACATTTACTCATTTTCTTTGACCAAGATTTCATTTAATCTGTTTTGGAAAATTAATTAATTTCGCTTCTTTTTGAATTTTGACTTGCTGAAAAGATTTTTGTGCTTTCATCCGTAATTCAGTTTTCGATATTAATTCCATTAATACCATTTAAAGTAGAGAAAAAAAATTACGTGCAGGCACAGCCTATGTCTATTGAAATATATAAGGAAAAGAAAAGCATATAAAGGAGGAAAGAAATTCCAGTGGAAGCTCTTGGTAAGTCGACAATTCCGCGACATAGTAAAAACTACTACTCTATAGTATAGTTCTAATGGGCTATTTTCCATTTTTTTTGACCTATATGTTTTTTGATAAAAATCGAGAGATTAATGAGTTAGAAAACCTTTGGCAAAAACAGAATTCAAAAATTTTGAATATTTTCGGAGATATAAGGACTTTAAAAAAAGTGCCAAAAATGGCGGGAAATGAGCACGTGTATTGCTGTGACGTCACGGGCTGGCTGTTTTTGTCTGACAGCCGGCACGCTGCAGCGCGCTGCTTCGTTCCCTGGGTGCCTGGGTTCAGCGTTGCCCGTTTGTTTACCTGCAGATTTTTTGTCTCTCGTTGCTTCCTTTGAATATATGATCTGTTTCAAGTCTTTCAAAGTCTGTGGTCTTATAAAAAGTTCGAAATTAAAAAAAGTAAGTATTTTTAAATCTCCAAATCATATACAAATAGAATAGAAAATATATTTGTAAATTTATTTGATATGATTATGTTTCAGATTAAAATATTATTTTTTGAAATCTTTTCTGCATTTTTGGCCATATAGACATCAAACGATACAATATATTTATTTCAATACACATTATCCAACCATATTTATTTACATTGAAATATGTCAAGCTACCAAGAATCTATGCAGACAAGGTTAGTATTTATAATTTTTTTAAATGTATAATTTTAAGCATGAAGGAAATGAGCTATGAGGTTGAAATTTTATATTTAAGTTAGTCACCCTCCTAGGGCGTGAAAATAAGCTTTTAATCAAAATCGGCCAAAGAGTACTAGTACTTTACTGATGTACTTTTTCAGTTTTTTTCGATTTTCTCAAAATTTGCTCCAACGATTTTTTTTTTAAATTTAAAAATCAATTATTTTTTAGATGCTCTTTAAAATGTATATTCTCATTTTGCAATTGAAATCTTCTGAAGACCACTTTACTCTTGTATTTCATAGGGAAGATAGGAGAAATGGTTGCCATGGTAACAAAATATAAATATTTTCCCATAGTTATAAATTTTACATCTGAATTCATATGCTCCTTACTGTCGGGAACTAAATATATGTCGACACAAAAAATCTGGTGTGACAAGCACAGTACACAACTTTCGATTACCGAAGGTAAGAGAAAGTTGTGTGCTGTGCGCCAGTCACACCAGATTTTTAGATTCAGGGGACCTCAAAACGTGAAGATCCATCAAAATCTCGACATCGAATTTTTGACATGAATCCAATACTTTCTCTCTCTATATATATTAACATATATATAGAGGTAAGAGAAAGTAAAAAAGGGCTTCTATTATTTGTAGATATTTTAAATAGGTTTAATTAAAAAAAAATTCGAGGTCGATAGCTTCAAAATTGTGGCCGCTGGAAAGTCCCAAAATTCTATTGAAATTTTATATTTAAGTTAGTCACCCTCCTAGGGCGTGAAAATAAGCTTTTAATCAAAATCGGCCAAAGAGTACTAAGTACTTTACTGATGTACTTTTTCAGTTTTTTTCGATTTTCTCAAAATTCGCTCTAACGATTTTGATTAAAATTCAAAAATCAATTATTTTTTAGATGCTCTTTCAAATGTATATTCTCGTTTTGACCTCAAAATTGTTTGAAGACCACTTTACTCTTGTATTTCATAGGAAAGATAGGAGAAATGGTTTTTTTTTTTAATTTTTCAAATTTTTTTTAAAAATTTTTCAAATTTTTTTTCAAAATTTTTTTCAAATTTTTTATTTTTTAAATTTTTTAAAAATTTTTTTTTTTAATTTTTCAAACTTTTTTTTTTAAATTTTTCAAATTTTTTTTTTTAATTTTTCAAATTTATTAACGCCAACAACAAAATTTGAATGGTTAAATTTATATTATTTTCATTCTTCTATTGCCAAAAAAAAGGCGAGAGAGAGATGAAATATGTAAGGATTTTTGAGAAAATAGTTTTAGAGTAAAACTTTTGAAATATCGAAAAATACCCTATTATTATAATTTAAAATAAATTTTTAAAATCCATACTCTTCACGTTTAGAACGTAAAAATTTTTAATTTATCAAACAAAAACAATATCTACAAAGTTGAAATGTTTCAATGTGTGCATTGCGATTTGGTAGAAAGTTGGTTTGAGTTGAACAATCTTCAGCATGGGAAATTGCCTCTAGCAATAAACTTGTTCAATTTCATTTTAATGTCATAAAAATGAATTAACTAGTGGCTCCTCGGCCGGTAAATGCTCGCCGTGTGTGTAATTCGTGCAAGGCTTTACGGCCCAAACTTTTTACCTGCCCTCGGAGATATCCACCCTTCTTCAAGACAAATTCGACATGATGCTAGCAAAAAGCCAGCCAACTTGTGTGACCGAGGTGCAAAAAAAAATGCAAACCGAAAGAGGTAGGAAAGCACGCGGCAACCATGTTGTAAAAGAGTCGCCAGTTAGCGCCGCGTTTTAAGAGGAAATTTAAATTATATATTGGCTCCTAGCACTGAAGAGGGGATGAGGATTGAAAAAACACTTCAATGCTCTTGAGGAAAAATGAGGATAACAACTCGACATATATCACCAAAATTTACTAATAGAAAAAAAAGAGTAGTCAATCAACTAAATTATTTTTTTCATTTATTCATTGATATTCAATAAATAAAAAGAATTATTTTGAATAAAAGTTAATGATGAAATGTCAGGGGAAAGAAAACAAAAGTTTTTAAGAAATAGTTGATAGAGGTGTGGATGAATGCCTAGGTATTTTTTTTCATTTAAGATCTTTTTTTGGCATCAGAGGCCATTAGTCTCTATTTATTTCAATCAATTAGCTACCAATTAATTGAATAATTTTTTAAGAATATAATATATTTTTTAGAATTGTTATAAGCTTTAAAAATATTAACACTGTATTTATTCTTCTATACTTTTATTTATTTTCAGGAGAGCACGGCACATATCCCTCTCCCACCCCCAAATCCTGCGACACTGATATATTTAAAACAAGCAAAAAGCATAAGGAAGCATTTTTTTAATTTGAGCAAAATTATATGGGACAAAAATTCTTTTTTGAGATTCTGATGTTTTTGGAAACGTTTTATTCAAATTCAGATCTCAACACTTTTTGTAAAATAAACTATAATATTAATATTATTATATATATATTAATCTTTTTCTATTAAAGTAGTAAATTTTGATTTATAGTGTCAAAACAGCCTCATAATTCTACACTTATTTTGAATTTATACAATATTTCTTATATTTAAAATTATTAATATTTTATTATTACTTTTATCCACGTGGACATGGAAATAATAGATTTATTAATTATAATTTTAATTTATTATTCGTTAAAAAATATTTAAATCAATAGGATTACGCTCTGATGTTGCGTGATTCAATTGTTTAGCAAGCTGCATTCGTTTGCCCCTTCGCGTTCGGCAGCCAGTTAGACTCAATAGTCAGCTATGAAGCCTTCAACCATTAATCTCTTCTATCCAGGGACGTCATTTGGGGGAGGCAGGGGGCATTTGCCCCCATCATCCACCCGAGGCTTTGGAAGACAATAGTAATAGAAGATGGTATAGAAGTATATAAATTAAGTAACACAGGAAGTAAAAAAAATTTTGCTCCTCAAGCAAAAACTGAAATGACGTCACTGCTTCTATCTACAAACTTATTCGAATAAGTAGATTATCTATCGAAAGAAGGTTAAGGGATGTACTATCTTCATGTAAATCTAATAACAGCTAACCTATTACTTCTTAGTCTACTTATTAAATCATATAATAAATAAATAATTCGTAACATAACCATAATTTAGACCTAATCATAAAAATATATTTTTAATTAAAATTTTCTAATAATAGCATATTTTAATATAATACAATACTATTATTTATTTTTGATAGAGATTTTTAATAGAGAGTAAAGTATACCTAAAATATCTTTCTTTCTTTTTTAATTAATTTCTTCTATAATGCGTGTTTGAAACTCTAATGGTATTTATATATTATGTAAATTTCTTGCTAAGAAACGCTTGTTGTTTCGCGCTTGGCGTTATCTATCCACCTAACGCATGTCTATCTGTCTTAAGATGTCGTAGCTGCAATAAAGGAAAAGGAACGAAACATGGATGCATATTTCATTAGCTATGTTGTAATTATTCAACACGTTAGCGATGTATTTTTGCCAGCTTTTCTTGTGAATGCGTCGATCCCAAAACGGCGACTCAATTAGCCCTTTCATCCTGGGCATTTATTATTAGTGGAGTCGCTTTGGCGCCTTTCCGAGTTGCTTCTTCAACGGAGGTCCAGGGGGGGAGAGAGCAGCCCCGGGGGCCTAGGGGCAAAGCCCAACGAATCGGGAGGGGGGGGGAGAGTTCTTGAATAAAACAGACAATCCTTTGAGGAAAAGAAACTTTCTCTCCTTGTTATTTTCTCCAGAGGTGTCACGCCTTCTCCTTTCCTTTTGAGGTGCTGTACAAATTAACTCTTAACTTAAAAGATAATCCACAGTTTAGTCTCTATATAAAAATAGAATCGTGGAATCTTAAAATATTTTTCTAAAAACTCACAAACATTTATTTTTTTGATATTTGAATTAATAATTAAATTCTGAAAATAGAGAGTGGGAAAATTAGCATAACTAATCTATTTTTAAATTATTTATTTCCCTAGCTGAAGAATCATACAGGGGAAGGCTTTTTGCCTCTACCTTTTATAAAGATACATATTAATAAAAAATATTAATAAAAAATTTTGATATTGAATGTAATGTAGGTAAGTCAGCAGGATGTTTATCAAATATTTTTAACGCCAAGTAGTGTACAGTACTAATAAAAAAAAATTGATCAAAATCTTTTTTTTTTATTGTTTTGTGACAGGAAATTCCTTTCATACACCGTTTTTTAAATTCATAGCTTTTAATTTTTTAATTCTTTTCTGAAATCCATGTTTATTTTTATTCAAGTTCTTTTTTTTACATCTAAGGCAGTTTAGAATCCATCCCTATTTATTTCAAATGATTGGTAGCCAAGTCAGTTAAAATAAATTTTGGTTTGAATATTTATTATAATTAAAAGATAGAACAACATAACAATATCGCTCAAAATGGGAAGCAAATCAATGACATCTAGAATAATTTAGAAAAATTTTGATCGCGCTTGGAAAGGGATGGGGTTCTAAGACTATGCTACGACAGAGGCAACTTTGAAACTTAAACAAATTCAATCCCTTTTTTTTTTCCCCAAAAAAAAAAAAAAAAAATATATCTATACTGTTAACCTCAAAAATCAAGGGGTGTATGATTAAATATCGTTTTGGCAATTTTTTGAAAAAATGAATTATGAAAATTGATGAAACTCATTAAATGGAGTACGCAAGTTATTTCTGTCCTAGATAATTAAATTTTACATTAAAATAAATTATCCTAAAATTAATATAGAGCTAATCAATAAATAGAAATTTGAAAAAGTAAAAAATCATATCTTTTTCGAATCCAGAACATATAGAATATTTTTCATTAGAAGACCTAAAAACCGAGTATTTGTCTCTTCCTTCTATATTTTCCTTCTATATTTTCAGGCGTCAGACAGTGCGTCAGGCGGGCCCGTTCTATTCATCCCGGTCGCAAAAACCCCATCCGCCGACTCCGCACCGCGGGATTAAGGCGAGGAAAGAAGAAGAAGGAGAAGAATCAATTTCTTAGTTCTAGATTTCCGAGAATTTGTCTCCTCCTCTTAACCCTCCCTCCTTTTCTCTTTTGAAAGTACCACAGATAAGTAATTGGACTATATGAAATATAGGAAAGGAAAGATATAGAAAATTCTTTAAAAGAATAAAAAATCAATAAGACCAAAAGAAAAAACTTTTTTTTTGAAGTTTTTTTAGCATCTGAGGCCACTTTAACCCTTTCTATCAGAGTCAAAAAGTTTACCAGTGATTTGCTCGACCACTTTGAGAGGTAAAATAATAAATAAATATGAATGAAATTTGATAAACTATATTGAATTAACTCTGGATTCAACTTTTTATCTTTTTGAATTTTAAAATTATGAATGTCGGCATTGTCAACATATTTTACCACAATGTCAAACTCTGAATAATTTTATTTAAATAAAATTTATTATTTTTTTTAGGCCGATTAATGCTATTTTTACTTTCTCTTACCCTATATATGATATATATTTAGAGAGAAAGTATTGTTAAATTTTTATTGAAGAGATAATATTTCTGAATATACTTCTGGTGTGACTGGTCGCAGAGCACACAACTTTCGATTACCGAAGGTGAAAGAAAGTTGTGTTTTGTGCTTGTCACGCCAGATTTTTTTGTGTCGAGATATTAGTTTCCACCAATATATTAGAATTTAAGATATAAAATTTATAAACATGGGAAAATATTTATATTTTGTTACTATAGCAACCATTTCTCCTATCTTTCCTATGAAGCACAAGAGTAAACTGTGCTTCAAACAATTTTGAGGGCAAAATGAGAATATACATTTGAATGAGCATCTAAAAAATAATTGATTTCTGATTTTTAATCAAAATCGTTGAAGCGAATTTTGAGAAAATCCAAAAAAACTGAAAAAGTACATTAGTAAAGTACTAGTACTCTTTGGCCGATTTTGTTTAAAAGCTTATTTTCACGCTCCAGGGGGGATAAATATAAAATTTCAGACTCATAGCTCAATTCCTTCATGCTTAAAATTGAACACAGACAGACAGACCATGTCGCGAAAACCACACAAATGAATTTGTGAAACAAATGAATTTGCTTATATTTACCCTTTTTTTATTGACACCTGTATGATTTTGTTTTGATTTTTTATCAAAATTAACGAATATTTTCTATTTCTTCTGTGATTATTTCAAAAACTATTCAGTTTTCGTAAAAATGCCAAAGAATAAAAACTTTTTAAAATAGAGTATTTTATCATAATATAACAAAAAAATTGAAAATTTCAAAATTTTTGAAAAAACTTTTTAAGTAAAGTACTACTTCCAAGTGACGTATTTACTCCAAAAGTTGATAGAAATCTACAATTTTAGTGTAAGGAGCATATACCAAATTTCATCGATCTAGCTGCTTTGGTTTTTAAGCAATCGTGTTCACAAACACACCCAGACGTAATTCCAAAAGAATATACGAGAAAGTCTCGGGGAAGTCAATCCCCATATTTTTTAACATTAGATTTACATAATAGACTATTAACTTTCCTAAGCCATTTGGATACCAGATGGCTTAAATAGAAATGCCTGAACCCCAAATTGATTTATTAATTACAACGGTTATCGTCAAAGTCTTATATGGCCTAAGTTGCCGAAAAGACTGTGTGAATCTGTTTGTGAGTGTGAGTGTGAATGAGAAAAAAGTGTGAATGTTTAAAAAAAAAAAAAAAAAAAAAAAAAAAAAAACTTTCCTAAGAGGCTATTAATTTATTTTCCCCATGTTAGATAAATAATAAATAAAACAAAGAAAAGTGAAATTTGGATGAAGGGCCGAGATTTGAAGAAAGAGAGAGAGAGAGAGAAAAAAAGAGGCAGGACTTTTTGACCCGAAGGCGGTAAATCTCCATCCGGGATGACGGCGACGGGGTGCCCTATGGAGCCATAGCTCTCCACGGCAATCGACGCCTTCCTTATTCCTTATCCCCCCGTCTCAGAAACTCCCGATGCTCCCGGTTCCAATCCGGGACGTGTCTGTCGCCGTTTTCTTGCATCGCCATCCCATTACTTATTCAACGCCTCCTGCGCCTAACGGCTTCGCTCCGCTACTTTATTTACTTAGACAAATTACAAAAGTGTCAATTGTACCTTGTTGAATTTTTCATTGAATTCGCCCCCCACCCCTCTCTCTAAACTTGGTTAACCTATACGGAATTTGATTATCTCATAAAAATCGATCGATTTAATTAGCGTAATTAATGTTTTAAAAACACTGTTGCTCTCTCTCTCTCTCCTCCTCTCTCCATGCAATTGTAAACAGTTTTTAAACGATTAAACAAATGTAAGATTAAAGGAAAAGTGAACAGATGAATTATTAGCGAAGACGAGCTTAAGCGCAAGCCAATGAATCCTTTTTAATAGTTAATTCCCTTCTTACGAATAGCAGTTAAAGAAAAGAAGATTAAATTAAAATTATAAAAATAAATTAACGCTCGTTTATATATAGTTTGTTATTTTATTTTTACACGAATTATTTGGTTTTAACACGATCGACTTATAGGCCTACTTAAAGAAAAAAAAAAATACCGAGGCACACAAATTTCTCAAAAAATTTATAAAAAAAAAAATAATAATGGGCACAGGTATTAATTCCACTTTAGCTCACAAAATTATTTGAAATCAAAAAATTCTCAATTTCATATTATATAATATGTTTTGAAATATGTTTTCTTAATATGTTATTTCAAAACAGCCTTCGCTTGAACTGAAGAATCCAACCCTCTGAAGTCGATATATTTACAAATAGATTTAAGTAAGGATATGGTATGTTAAGTTGTATATAGTGATAACACTCTAAAACTAATTTTTCTCATTACCAAAAATTAGCATACACCTATCCTCTTACAAAAAGGTAAAGATGAATAAAAATCAATCAAAAAGCGAAAGCTTTCTGAGTGGGGGGAATCCTTAAAGCTGCAAAAAATAGCCTATTTCTTTGAAGGAGGTATATAGCTGAATGTTGATATTAAAATTAGGTAGAAAGATTGAGCAAAGCAGCTAGTTTACATTTTACTTTATTGTAAAACCAGGGCCGACGTTTCGGTCGCATATGGGACCATCTTCAGGGCCAGGTCTGAAAATATAATGCCCAAAAATTTTATTTTTACTCATACCATGGACAGAGAGTGAATCTGGCCCTGAAGTTGGTCCCATATGCGACCGAAACGTCGAACCTGGTTTGACAATAAAGTGAAATATAAACAAGCAAAACGCTCATTCTTTCTACCTAATTTGAAAAAAAGATTTAATTATTTTTAGTCTATTCATTTGTATCATCCTTGGAATTGAGCTTTTATCACTGTATCTTTAATAATAATATTAAAATCATCTAGAGTTGATATAAAAAATAAATTTACAAAAATTAGATTTAAAAAAAAAAATTTCATATCGATACTTGGAAATTAAAAGGTCGGAAAGGACAAAATGCTACTTTTCAGGAGCCAAAAAAAAAAAAAAATTCCTCCTAACTTTTCTGACCTTAATATTAAGCAGGGGCGTATATAAGGGGGGGGGGCGAGGGGGCCCGGGCCCCCCCCCCGAAATTTCCCAAACACATATACATATATAGGGATATACAGACATCAGCACAACAAATTTTTCCGCAGGACGGAAAACTTTGGTTTCGCAGAAGAAAAAATGTTCCGCAAAAAATTTCGTGTGAAAAAAAATATAGTTTCTTAAAAAAAAAATTTTCCGCAGAAAAATTTTTGAGTTCGGGCCCCCCCCCCGAAAAAAATTTCTATATACGCCCCTGATATTAAGGTATTATTTTAGTCTTTGAAAGAAACTTCTTCTCAGAATTTCTAATCCTTTTTGACAAATGCGCAAAGTGTTAGGTCGAAAAACACTATAGGCTTACCCTAATTCCTATGATTTTTCAAATATCTACAAAAAATTTAATTGCGTAAAAAAATCCCTTTTTTTTTGTAAAGAACAAAAAGCTGAACATTTTTGTACTAGTGTATATAACTCATTTTTGCTATTTTGTCCTTTTACGACCTTTTAATTTCCAAGTATCGATATTTGTTAAAACACAAACTAATCTAGAAATTCACTTTGATCACGTCATTTTCAATTATTTTCAATGAGGTCAAAAAAATAAAATCTTTCTCTATAAATATTAATCAAACCAAGTTAAATCTATGTATTAACAGACCAACACCGCTACTATTCTATTTCACAATAATATTAAACTGGAGTGTTTAGGAATGTCCTCATTATTTTTTCCAGTGTATGGGATTAATATAGAGCAATATTAGTTTACCTTTATGCATAATTCATTGAAATTGAAAATATTTCTTTCATTTTAAAACCGCATTTAGTGGATCGCTGAGCTTTGTTTTTGTTGGATTAGCAACTCGCGGGTCGGTAATTAATTTATTTGTCGGAAATCAAAATTGCATGAGCGGCGGATGTGCGGAAATGCCCGGTGAGTTGTGGGCAGAGAATGACTCAAGGGGTCGTCAAGGGGATGGGCAAAGGGAAAAGGGCCGAAGCAACAGCAGCAGCAAAGTGGTTGCAGCTTCCTAGGGGATGGATCTCGAAACACATCTATACCTATGGACCCATATAAGAGGATGGGGTAGAGGGATATATTTATTGGCAGCGTCGAATTGGCAAAGAGGGTGCATCCTCTCTCTCACTCTTCTCTCTTCTCCATCTTCTCTTCTTCACTCTTCTTTTCTGACTTCTCCGACTTATTGAAGCCACGACGGAGCCGGAGGAAAAGAGAGGCCTTTCGGTTTATGTAATCTAATATAGAGTAAATAAATCCACATTTGGCTTGACAGTAAAACACAGGAGGAACAAGCTAATCCGGAGGGCGTATAGGGCTCCACTCGCAATTCATCAAAGCCTACACAATTGACTGCCATAACGCTCTCCCAAGCCAAGCCTTGGGCATTATCCAATAATCAAGTTAAAGGATATTTTTCTCTCCTAAATTGCTTTCTTTTATCTTTATTCCCATTCATATCTATCTCGATATTATTACCTTGATACTGAAGGGGAAAGTGAAATTACCCCTCATTTCGTTATCATAAATATCAAAATAGTTTTTTTTTTCTCTTTTTCTTAATGATTAGAATCTAAAATATTTATTATTGCTATTATTGTGATCGAATTAATTTTATAATAATACTAATTTTTTATTTATTTAACATTTTAGTGACCTCCGATTTAAGACACAAGACAGACACATGTTTCTATTCCGATGGGATTTTAATAAATAATTTATGAAAAAATAATTAAATTTTTTTTTTTTTTAATCGTGTTTTAATAGAAAATAAATTTTAATAAGTATTAAATCACTTATGTTAAAAAAATAAGCAACGAAGGTACAAAGCTTTCCGCTTCTCTTGACCTAATCCACCCTAATATGAATATGAAATGGGATCGTCCTACAGAGCAAGTATAACTTATATATATATGTACAGAAAGTGATGTTTTTTAAATATATTTTTATTTTTTAGTCTTGTCCGAATCATAGACGATATAGACTTTAAACGATACTATTATATTAATACGATATGATATAGGTTCAAGCACATTAAAATGTGCCAAAATGTATAAATTTGGCTTGGATACCCTACACCACTTGGCTTTTGTGGTTATCAAAAGTTACATTTGTCACTCCCTATCTCTAAACAATAGCCCACAGTTTTTTTAAAGTCTTTTAGGTAACTTTGCCAAATAGATAACTCATATTATGTTAATAACGATATATGTGTGATCCAATCATATTTATTGTCAGAGAGGAAGTATTGAATTCATATCAAAAATTGGATGTCAAGATTTTGATGGATATACATGTTTTGAGGCCTTTGTCCCCTTACTCCAAAAAAGATGTTTTCCCAATTGGATACCAATAGGAATGCCTGGACCCCAAATATATTTATTAATTAATCTACGGTTATCGTCAAAGTCTTATGGCCTGAGTTGCCGAAAAGACTGTGTGAATGTGTGTGAGTGTGAATGAGAAACAAGTGTGGGTGTTAAAAAAAAAATATGTACCGTACTGTCATATGTCGACACAAAAAATCTGATATGACAAGCACATAACACAACTTTCGATTACCGAAGATAAGAGCAAGTTGTGTGCTGTGCAACCATTCACACCAGATTTTTTATTTTCATTTTTTTAAGAATACATTCAATCCAATTGAAATAGAGACGAGGTCTAAATGGCCTTCAATGTCGAAATTAAAAAAAAAGAATACATTCAATTGTTGGATTGTAATGAAATTTGGTCCAGGGCTGCGGGCAAACGTTTTAATGCTTACTGCTAAGTTGCCAAATATTCGAATCAGGGTGAGAACAGTTAATAAATATTTAACGCTCATTTTTCACAATCCCTACCTGCCTATTCATTCTTGCTTTCAATATCTTATAAAGATCACCTAATGCTACTTTTTGATTTATCAAATTTCATCTTTATTCAATATGTGGTTCGAGAGCAAATTAAAACGTTTTACTCCCACACATATAGATATATTAAGAAATGGGGGGGGGGGATTTTTTAACTATAATTACACTTTTCTATTTTGTTGACCGAATCTGAAAAACTGCAGTTCACTTGTCTTATTCTCGAATCCTGATAATAAAATAATTTTTCATAATTTGCTGGATTGGTATTTTTTACCAAAATATTTCTTCTAAAGATTTAATTCTCCAATATTTTTGTCTTTTAGTTGACATTCACTAGAAAAGATCAAATTTCATTGTCTCAACGTCAGGGTCTATTTCAAGAATCAATAAAATCAATACAAACATATAGATCGTCTTGTTAACTCTTTTATAATTTAAAAAGATCTTCTTGAATTATTTAGGATCGTTTCGACCATGTAAATACGTTAGATAAAGTTTGTGTTCTCAATAACATTTGAAACCAACATACAAAAGAGTCCAATAATTAGACTATGCATTCACTCAATAGAATTCATTAATTAAACAAAGCAGTGAGCTGGCTTTTATGATTGATTTCTAAAAGATTGTTATAAAATACAAATAAAAATTACAAAATTATTATTTAACTTTAACTACTTTATTTTAGTGAACAAAAAAAAAAAAAAAAAATTACTTTATCATACCAAAGATATATGAAACAAATTTTTTTCTGTTTAATTTTTTTCTAAAAAATAATGAATAATTAATTTCTAAAATAATTTTAGAGAATTCTGAAATGTATCTAAAATTTATCCAATAGTTCTCAAAATGGGCGGGCGATATTAGGCAAAATGAAACTTCTTTAAATTCAATAAAGAAAAAAGAAGGGCTGCCTAGGGTCGGAACCCGTGACCCTTGGCATAGAAGGCCAGCACGCTAACCCCTACACCAAGCCCGAGGACACGTGAAAGTCTAAATAAAATTTTTTCCATTTTAATTAGTTTTTATATTTTAGATATTCCATTTAAATTTATTATTTTTGTAGACTGACATGCAAAAAACAGAAGGGCTGCCAGTTCCAGCAAGGATGGCGACCACAAGCTCCATCCACAAGATGTGGTCCGCTGAGTTTAAATGTAAATTAAAGGAGTATTATGCAAAATTTACTTTAACTATTATCGATTTTTTGATATCGTTATTATGGAAGTAGATGATTGAGGCAAGTACCCTATTTGGCCATTACAGATAAAAATAATGGAATAATTATTTTATTAATATATTTTGAATATTTTTTGAAAAAATAAACAGTTAAAGATTGTAATCAAGCCTATGTAAATATCTATTTTTTTAATAAGATTTATTTGTGATCGTGTAACAAACTTAGCTAGCTTGAGTACACACTTTCGCTTGTCTGTATTTGAGTAAGGTCCCCATCTCCTTAGTTCAATATTCGGTTGGTTAGCTTGCATAGGTCCCAGCCTTCAAAGAGGAGTCACTTTGCAAGATTATGGAAATCTCCCCCAGATCCCACGTTATTGATATGACATGTTCCCCACCCCCAGCCTCTATTTCCCAATCTGTTCTCCTTCTGCACCCCGAATTCACTCTCACTTGTTCCTTTTCCTTTTGCTTTTCCTTTAAAATACACCCCGCGTGCCGCGATATATGACCCCGGATTCGCTCGCTAAAACCGGGAGAGGGAGAATTTACATCTTATTTAAAGTATTCCTAAGCAACAATCGTCATACTTTAGGCATCTATCTGGGGAGATAAAATGAGACTATGGCTGTTCAACTTAATAAATACAATTTTCTTTAGAGTACAATATAAACATGGGGCAATAAATTTAAGTAGTCTACTACTTTACTCTAAATGGAAATTTGATTAAATATTAATGACTTTTTTTTTCAATTTTCTGAAAAGAATCTTCCCTAATTTTAAATTAAATTTTTTTTTTTTTTTTTGTAAACGTTTTATTAAAAAATAACATAATAATTCATAAAAAATTAGTGTCTTTTACTGACAAATTATCAAAAATATGTCGGACTGATATTTTATTTCTAAAGGATTAAAGTAATTTTTAAATAAACAATAAGCTTTTTCTTAGAGTCAAAAGAAAAAATTTAAATTAAATTAAATTATATTTGGTTTGCCTACCAATTATTTTAAGTAAAATTAGCCTAAATAGCTAAAAAAAGAAATAAAAGAAAAAAAAAATTGTGTTAAGTGAGTGTAGTAATTATATGTATAGATGGTATAGTTCAAGGCAGACTATTAATTATTGAAATATATATTTTCGTTAAATAATTTTATACATTTATATATTTCGAATAAGATATTAATATTCAATGAATATCTCGTTGGAGGGCCAAACGTCTTATGGCCTTCGGGAATTGAACCTAGGATTAGGCCTATATCGCCGAAGGCGAGCGGTTCAGCTAGTAGTTAATTAATTTTCGAAATCTATATATTTGATTAAGATATTAATATTGAGTGAAAACCTCGTAAGAAGTCCTTGGTAAGAAGTCATGGATATATTTAAAGATTTCTCACTTCAATTCTCTTGTTAGAGAAATGAACGGTCAACTCGCATAAATAGGGAATCTGGGTATTTATTGGTGTTGGTTGAGAATCCAATGGCCTGGTGTAAAGGCACACCGACGGCCCGGATAGGCTGGAGATCCTGGGTTCGATTCGCGAAGGCCATGGGACGGATCGAAAAAACATACAAAATTGTTTTTAGTATTAGGCCTATATGGGCCAAGTGTATTTATTTTCTCAGTACAGTATGTTATTATTTACAAAAATCTCAGACCCCTTTGGTGACCGTACCAAAAGAGATCTGAACATACTGAAAAAATAAAAATATAATACTAAAATATATATTTCAAATATTTCTCTGATTAAAAAATATAATTTGGAGGGAAAGTGGTGTAGGTTTTCCGTGAAACATATTTATAAGTAAAAATTATTTAGAATATGTGAGGTTTCACTAACCATTGTAAGTTGTAAATGAAAGAAATATTGAATTTCTAACTCGATATATTTCGGGCTATTAACCGGGGGGGGTTTTTTTTTTTTTTAAATTTTTTTTTTTTTTTTTAAAATTTTATTTTTTTTTGGGGGGGGCAAAAGTTTTTTTCCCCGGCGGGGGGTACACTACCCACTCTATTAACCCATCTTCAGGAGTACATGTGACGGAGTTCTCTGATCTGACCTATACATTTATACAAATAATCATTACTATATATAAAGTGCTAGCCGCTGACTTCCTGTCCCTGTGTGTATGCGCCTATTAATTGTAAGGGCGCCGATTGGTCAGAATAAAAGGAAGTTGAGTCAAAGAGGGAATTTTAACTAATGTAAGTCCGAAATTAAAAAAATTCCAAACAGTGAGCAAGAACAAATTTGATGTATTTGCTCGCCGAAGGGGAGCAAGGGGTCCACGGGGCGCAGCTCCGAAGATGGGCTTTACCACTTGTACAATAATAATTTGCATAAAAAGGTTATTAATCGTTTATCTTCTTTATATAGAATATTTCGAAAGTGTGCAGCTACAACATGTTTTTAAACAAATGTAATTAGGCTACTATTTAAACAAATTCCTAGTTGGTCGTAAGCAAAACATTACCATTCTTCAAAGTTTTTTAAAGTTTTTTCTGCCCCACCTCCCCCTCCTTTCTCCCTCCTCCCCTCCTTTGGCAGAGAGGCAGCGGTGTTGATTTCAATCAATTATCAATATGATAATCTTAAAGCCACGGAGTAGCCCTACGGGTTCGGATCCCAGGCAGTCCGATGAATTTTCCATTTTATTTATACAATTTGGTATCTAAATGGTTAAAATAAATATTCTGCCTGAGGCTTTTAAAAATCAATATTAAAATTTATCAACATCTCTAATATCTCAATCACAGAGGGGGGGGGGGGGCTCCTCATAGTTATCTTATATGGTCTTCCTGAAGGATTCTCGGAAGTTGTGCAACTTGATTGCTTCTTTTTCATATCAACATTAAAAAAATCTTTTTCGTTTTCTAATAGGCACAAATGTATTTAATTTTAAATTATAAAAAAAAAATAAAATTTCTATTATCAGTTTTTTTTCTATATACATCTCTAGGCTTATAGTCTATTATTATATCAATAATGAAACTCTAGGCTATTTTTAATAACAGGTTATTTTTTAAATAATTTCATGATAAGATTAAAATCGTAAACATTCAAGCGTTTTTTTTTTAGTATGGCTAAATGAAAACAATTGTCTTGTTTTGAGTCATGATTGGAACAAATTTGGCACCCCCCCTGCTACAAGAAAAAGGGTCTCTATAGAGGCTGTTCAAACTCAACACTAAGATTGATTACCGGCCGTCAAGCTCATTAGACCTCGGTTCTAGGGCTTTAGGGTAGTTAAGGGCAGTGGGGCTAGTATGCATGTGTGAGTGGAGGGTTAATTCGACGGCCTCGTGAGAGATAAGAGTGCGAGTGTGTGTGTGTAGGGCGCGCGCCCCCGCAACAAGTGCGTCAAGTCCCTGGGACTCCCCTTTTCTGGACATTCAGACTTCACAGGCTGTCGTTAATTAAAACAATCGTCTCAAGTTAGAAGTAAACTTCTCTAAAATAACTTTGGTTTGGAAATCTTAGAAGGAAAAGATTTCCTGCTCTGATTCCACAAAAGTATTTATTTATTAAAAATAAATTTATATAAAATATTTATAGGGATAAATAACAAAAAAATAAGACAGTAGGTTCAGATAATTAGGTGTCTTGAATTAGAAATAAACTTTACTTCACTACCTCTGCAGAGAGCAAGTGACACTCTTTTAAAAAAACATTTTAAAACAAGTTTATTTATTTAATATTTAGAGTAAAGTGGTCTTCAGAAGATTTCAATGGCAAAATGAGAATATACATTGTAAAGAGCTTTTTAAAAATAATTGATTTTTGAAATTTAATCAAAATCGTTCAGCGAATTTTGAGGAAATCGAAAAAAAACTGAAATTGTACATCAGTAAAGTATTAGTACTTTTTGGCCGATTTTGTTTAAAAGCTTATTTTCACGGTCCAGGAGGGTACAACTTTAATATAAAATTCCAACCTGGTAGCTCAATTCCTGCATGCTTAAAATTGAACACACAGACACACTGACAAACAGACCATGTCGCGAAAACCACTTTTTTGGATTCAGGGGACCTCAAAACGTGAAGATCCATCAAAATCTCGACATCGAATTTTTGACATGAATCCAATACTTTCTCTTTATATATTAATATATATTACATATATACATAGGTAAAAGAAAGTAATAGGAGAAATTGTTGCCATGGTAACAAAAATTTTCCCATGTTTATAAATTTTATATGCCCTCGGGCTTGATGTAGTTGGTAGCGCGCCTGCCGGGGTCAAGGGGTCGGATCCCAGACAGCACGATGATTTTATTCTAGCCATTTGGATACCAAATGGCTTAAATAAGAATGCCTGGACTCCAATATTCATAATAACGGTTATCGTTTAAAGTCTTATATGGCCTAAGTTGCTGAAAAGACTGTGTGTAACAGTGTTAAGTGTGTGTGAATGTGAGTGTGAATGGGAAAAAAGGGTGTGTTAAAAAAATGTATATCTTTAATACTAATATATCGGCGGAAACTAAATATATCTTGACACAAAAAATCTGGGGTGGCAAGCACAGAACACAACTTCCAATTAGCGAAGGTAAGAAAAAATTGTGTGCTGTGCGATCAGTCACACCAGATTTTAAATATTTCAATAAACTATTACTTGGGATAATAAAAAACTTACCTAAGCCCAGCCGGCTTTTTGCCTGCGTTTTCAATTATTTATATGAATCATTATGTTTCTATGGATACCACTTATCATATGTCACTGTTATATAAGGGTTTATTAACATTTTCCACGGAAATAAATACAATATATAATGAGAACATTAGCAGGGTTGGATTTATATTTAAAGTGGCCTTATCTGATATAAGGAAAGACATATGTTTCAAATGAATAAAAAAAATAACCTTGATAATTGCCATTATAATGAATCAATGAAAAAATATTTATATACCTGTAGAGGTCCAGATTTAGGGAGAACTTGGATGATAACCACTAGACCCGAGATAAGTATTAAGTATTAAAAATTCTTTACTGTTAAGCAGGGATAATGACCCTGAGGAATCAGCGTCTGTAACGTCCCCCGTTAGCCATCGGTTCTTATCACAATAAAATATAATTTACACTGTTAAAAATTTTCAAGCAATATTCATACACAAGTATAGGAAGTCTGTTACATAAACTGTTTATGAATATTCAATTTGGGTTTATGAGAAAATTCATATACCAAAAATGAACTTTCATAAACCCTGATATGAAAATTTTCATATGTGGTTTTATGAAAATTCATTTTTGGAATATGAAATTTAAATTACGGGTTTATGAAAAATAATATACTTTTTTGTGAAAAATGAAAGTCGTTACGAGTTTATAGTTTTGAGGGAAAGTGGTGTAGGTGACACAATAGTTTCTCCTTAAGTGGTGTTACTAAAGTTGGTTTATTAAAGAGAAAGAAAACGCTATATTTTCAGCAATTTTTTTATTAATTAGCAAGGCAATATTTCCAGATATTTCAGAGACCTATCGGCACTCCTTCTTCAGTAGATTTCACCTCATTCACCACATTACGGCCCTTACAATTAAAACGCTTGGAAGCGACATGTTATATGACCAGTAATTATTAAAGATTTGATACATACAAAATTTAACTAAAGTTTTTTTATTTCACCTGGCTGCTGTTCCCCGGAAGACTCCCGTCACTTTCTTCTAATTATAATGATAATGTTCTATAAATCCACTATAAATCCACTATATCCACTATGACACACTTATAAATACTTTTTGCTAAGTCTGAAGATGGTTCAAACATCGAACCGAAACGTCAGCTGTGCAAATAAAATAAATAAATAAAAAAAAATATAGCTGCATTTTCTAATCTGTATTTTTTGTTAGTAATACCAGTTGGAAATCTTTTACTTTCTCTTACCTATATATGTAATATATAGAGAGAAAGTGGATTCATGTCAAAAATTCGATTTCAAAATTTTGATGGATATACACGTTTTGATGTCCCCTGAGTCCTGGTCCGTCTGTGTGTGTCTGAGAACAAAATATCTCTAGAACGAAAAGAGCTGGGAGGTTGAAATTTTATATTTAAGTTAGGTAGCCCCCTGGAACGTAACACGAAGCTTTTGAACAAAATCGGCCAAAGAGTTGCCATGGTAACAAAGTATAAATATTTTTCCATGTTTATAAATTTTACAATTTGAATTCAAATGTGTTGTGCTGTCGGAAACTAAATATAAGTCGACACAAAAAGTCTGGTGTGACAAGCACAGAACATATGCTGTGCGACCAGTCACATCAGGTTTTTTATATTTTTGCGGAATATACTTGATTGTCGGACTTTTTTAAATGGATAGTATTCTTACATGGCTAATTATCTATACTGCATTTTTCAATAAAAACAAAAAATAATTAATTATCATCGAGAAAGAGTTTATAAAAAAAAAAATTTATTTATCTTTAGAAGGGTGAATGAAGTACCCGCTGGGCCATTAGCCCTCGGCCTAAGGCACGTGTCAGGAGTGTGCCAGAAACAAAATCCACTTGAGTGTGCCTTGTCTGTCGATTAAAATATCAGCCCGGGGTGCTTCACAGGAAAATATCAAGCCGCAGAGGAAAGACGAGGGTTCAGAGTTCAGGGAAGAGGGCTGCCAGCGAGGTGGCCACAAGGGGAAATGACCCGTCAATTATGCGACGTGTGGTCGACAGACCCCCCAACTTCCGGCGGAATCAACCAGCCTGAAAGAAATCATGTCCAATCCCCTTTTATGTATTTCCTAAACAATTTTATTTTAATTAATTTATAAGCATGTTTTCAAATCTCTTAAAAAAAAAAAGTTTTGATTTTTTTCCGGTTGTAAAAATTATATCAGTGCTACTATGTCTTGTTTCTATTAATGTTAATCACTCTATCGCCCGACTATTTTGCTTCTGAGGAAAATTTATAAAAAATGATTTTTTTTTTTTTTTTTTTTTTTGTTTAAATCAATTAACCGTAAGCTCTAGATGAAACATTATACTTTTATAAAAAATTAAAAACACTAGGTTAAACACTAAAATTAAAAAATTAGAATTAAAAAAAAAAAAATTGGTTTTGATTTTTTCAAGTATCAAATTATAAATGTGAATTTGACGTAAGGATTAATTTGAAATCAATTTCATCACCAAGAATGGAAGCAAACTACTTACAAGAAAGGGCAGGATCGCGAACGAACATTTTGTATGTAAATACCAAAACACAATCCGATCCACGATTTTGGATTTAGATTGAAATATTGTTGCTAAGGAGTTAAATCATTAGCCAATCCAAATGAAATAAATTTTTGTCGTATGAGACCAAAGGCGGGTACAAGGAAGGGGCTAATTACCCCCCCTCCCCCGAGATTTGAGAAAAATATTTTTTTGGGAATTAAATTTATTTTTTAATATAAATTTTAAAAATCAATGCTTAAAAATTTGATTTGTATTTATATTCTGGTAAACAAGTACGGAATACACCTTTAAATTACAGAAAGTAAGAAAAAAATTGTGTGCTGTGCGAACAGTCACATCAGATTACCTCCCCCCCCCCTCCGAGAAACTCCTCTGGATCCGTTCTTGCATGAGAAGGATGCGAACCCTTGACTTTTTGTATCAGAAGCTAATGTTCTACCCCCCTCCCCCAGCGACAGGTTAAAGGTGAATATAAAAGTTAAATAAAATTTTAATTTTTGGCCATACGCTTCACAGAGAAAAAATTAATTTAAAATAACTTTTTTTTTAAATTCAATTTTTTTTTCCAATGTTTCTAGATACTTTGCCGCCCCACAAAGTTTATTTGAGTGAGAAATGTCCACCGCCTTTTCGGAATGGTAACTAATTTTGAAAATTAAAAAAACTAAAAACGATTTCAATTGAAGAAAGAGCAAGCCTAACCTTTCCATTATTATGAATATGAAAGATTTGAAATGGCCGGTAGACTAGTTTTAAGGGTGTCCGCGGCGCGCCATTCTCCCCCACCCCATGGGGAGGCTGTCACTTCGGGAATGGCCGCGGCACCGGTGGGAGGGGCTGCGCATGAGTATTATCAATTTCGGACCGTGACGTCACATAGAAGCCCCGCCCCCGTAGTGGCGGCGACGGTAGGCCTGGGCGATCGAGCCGAGGCCAACCCCGGAGCCCCGGCACTCTTATTCCGCCGTTGTCTGTCAGCATTTGCCCCAGCGGACACCCCTCGCCACAGCGCTGTATCCACTGACGGGGTTGAAGACCGAGCCGTGTGCGTCGGAACGCGCCGCATCATCACCATGGTCCGGCGCGGACGCAGACGCGAGTGACCACTTGGCTAGTGTTAACCCCCTGCATCTCGCCCTGGATGCGTCCGATGTTCTCGTCGACACGGCTCTAGGACGTCCATTTCACACCTTCACCGTGAGTCTAGAAAATTCACTATCAACCAACATTAATATTAGAAATAATTGCAACAATTACACTAATATTTTAGATGTCACTTTCAATTAATTTATATACATATAGGCTATCAACCCTCAGACAAAACGAGAGCAATCTTGTCTTAATACTTTATTGACCGTTGGTATGCTCCGTCTTCCTTTATACAATAATTTTCACCTGTTATTTTAAATATTGTTGCACGTGTCAATCAAGATGAGATCTTAGATTTCCTTTTGATTCAACATCCCCTAAAAACAAATAACCTTTTCATTATGACAGGTGTTTTATAACTTAACTAGTTCTCATTTATCATTTTCATAATGTTTATATTTCGATTATATTAATAATTTATTAATAATTTTTCAAAATTCGTTTGACATGTTATTGTATTATTCTCTACCATCCGGCCATCTTCGAAATTTATTTTTTCTAAGATTTTAATCAATAGTGACGGTTGTTTATAAAATGAATCTGATTTCCAATTTTATTCCAATTCATATATTTTGTTGGCTATTTGCTAATTGCATTGGAGAATCCATTTTTTAATGGATGGAAATCGTTTCATCAATTATGTTAATAAATATGGAGATAAATGAATAACGGCGGTGGCCGGGCAAAGTGACGCGACCCACCGCCGCCGTCCGTCACATTTTGACGCTTCGGCGACTCATAATTGAAACAAACTGCAATTACCATCAAAAAAATCAACGCTTCTATGATTTAGTATTGTCCCTACTTTCATTATTTTTTCTTTTCAAATCAATCAAAAAAAAACAAAACTTTTACTAGTCATTTCCGCCACACATTATTGGGGTTTAAATTTGCTTTTTATTATTGATTTTCATTTGAAATTTAACCGTTAAAAGTTGAGGTTGTAACCACTTTGAAATAATTAATATTTGTTTTTCTCTAAAGAGGATTTTGAATAGCAAGTTCAAGGGTTCTTAAAGCTGCCTTCCTTCTATTCAAAACGATTATGTTTCTAAACAAAAAGTCCAATTAGATTCATTCAGTTTTTTTTTTTTTTTGTTTAAGCATCCTCATATTATTATGAATTTGGATCCCGTGCAAATTTTAATTTTAAATTTCTTTAATAATAAATTTAACTGATGTAGTTTTATATTAATTTCACTATATATACCTTTGCAAAATTACTTTCTTTTCTATAGCTAATATTTAAGAAATTTAACGAGCTATTTGTAAGCCTGCCGGGTGGTATTTTTCTATCAATATTATTAATTGTATCTGTATATAATCATCTGTACATAATCGGTTGGGCAGGCGCCCTAGGATAAGGGTAGTCCACCCGCCGCGAAAGCGTGGAGGGCCTGGTTCGACTCCAGGGGGTGCAATTTTGCCCAATCTTAAGCACAAACATATCCCGCAAATTTGCTATCTTAAACGATATATTGACTGTCTAATGAACAGTCTATTTCAGAATTGATTGAAAAAATTCCATCCTTTTCAAACAAGCCTCTACCTCGTTAATATAATAATCATAATAGTCTGAGAAACAGAAAATTTAAAAAATTTACCGGTAAATACCGGTAAAAAAAAGTGGAAAATATGTTAAAACCTTCAGAATTGGAGGTGAAAGAAGCTAATTAATTTTTTTATGTGATAAAAATAATCATCCCGTTACATCTAATGCCTTAATTTGATTGACTCAGAAGATAGTCTACCTTATCCTGTCAAAATTTTTGATCGTCCTTAATTTTTTAAATAAATTGAAAGAGGAGAATTGTTCCTGTAGTCTATTCATTTGTAAATAACCAAACACGAAATAAAACAACTTTGTCAATTATATCTAATCAAATTCATTTTTTAAATCTTGGAGAGAAATACGTCTATTTAATTGTAACGAAAGCAAACCAGTAAACCTTGTTAGAAAGGTACAAATTTTGGATTTTTATGAAACACTGAAATTCTACTCGGTTGCTGTTTTCTTAATACGAAAATATAAAACAAATTTTTTAAATTTTTTCGACACGGAGAAATTACAAATAATTAAAGATATTCGCTTAATTTTAATGTATAAACAATTTTTTTGGGTCAAAAGATACAAATTATAATTAGACTTTAAATTATAGGCCACGGATGATCAAATTTCAAGTAATTAGACCTCAAGAATAAAGAAAAAAAAATTTTCACTCAACGTTTCGGTCTCTGATTGAAAGATTCTAATAATAAACTTCTATAAAAGGACAATTAATTTTTTTTATTTATTGAATAAAATTTTAAATAATCTTTAAAATGAAAGCCTAAATGTTTTTTTTTGGACTTAACCACTTTGGTCTCTCAAAGAATGAATTAATGGTAGATAATCTATGGATCAAGAAACATATTTTGTGTTTGTTTTCCATTTTGATTTGGATATTAACCTATTTTGAATTTCCAACATCCTTTTAAGAATTAATAATTTATGTGTAAAAATTTATCAAAATGATTCTTCCTAAACGGCAACAGGTGAAAAACATTAAAATTATCAATTAATATTTAATAAATTTGTAACAGAATGAATTTTTCATCTAAATATTTCTATAAGCAAATTTTAATAACATTTCTAATTGAGAAGAATGGATGGTTATTAAAGACTTTAAAATCTTGGATTTTTTTTTTTTTGAAACAAACTTATTAGATTATTTATTTTATTTATTTATTTTATTCAATTAAAAGGGTGATCTAACAATAATCCTTGAAGGAATCATTTAAAACATAATTTATATAAAAGTAACTTTATAAAAAATTATTTTAATTCTCTTATATTTTTTTTAATCCCATTAATTAATTATTCATTTTTGCTAAAAATTTTCAAATTAAAAATGTTTTCACTATTTCTTATGAAGTCTACTTAAGATATTTTATGTAATAAATTTATGATTTCAAGTTTAAGTTCAGAAGGAAAAGAAATTTACGCATAAACAAAACGTGTGTTCAAATAATTAGTTTACATCGATCAGTCTGTCTATGCATATTATTCTATGATCATCAGGAAGATGATGGAAGCGCGTTTTTTAGGAATCTAGAATGTTGTAAATACATGAAAACGTGAAAAATTTTTACACAATATTCATTCCTCGCATCTTTTCGAAGTTTGAAATAATTGAATTAAATAAAAAATCTTTAAAAGATACCATTAATTAATAGAAAGAGGAATATTCTTTTTTCCTAAGCGTTTTGCCGTTTCTGGTGTTGGCATATTAAATAGAGATGTGACAGAGAAAATGAGCAAGCGGGTTGCTTGATGGGGGAGGGGAAGATTGGCATAAAGGGCGAATAAAAAATGTCAGCCTTAACACGGGTAACTCGAGATCCATTAACATACTAATAAGGAAAGGATGGGGATGATGTAAAGAAATTGAAAACCTTTGAAGATAATAGTATGAAATGAAAAATAGTACAATTAAAGATTTGATAATAACAAAATTACTGCATAAAAATTAATTATTTTTAATTGACCTAATCGCAACCATAAATGACAAATTTGTTTTATAAGATATTAATCATTCGTCCATATTTATTTAAATCATGGTATAAAATAGAGTATAATTTAATTAATTTAATTTACTCTTGGCTTAGGACGATAAGCAAACCCTGACCCTTAGATCACCCTCTATGTCTAATCTAATGCTATAAAAGCAAAAAAAGTAAGAGATGTAAGTACAGTGAGGGAAATATTAAATCCCATCCATGCGTTTTCTACTTGTGATTATTTCATTGTTTTTAAAAAAAAATATATAATATTTTTTAGTGGAAACTTTCATGGTTCAAACCTAGAAAATTTCCAATAAAAATTTTCATTTTCTTTTATAAAAACAATGAAATAATCACAAATAGAAAACGCATGGGTGGGACTTAATATTGTCCCTCACTGTACATATCTACATCAAGGTGAAATAATTTTTTTATACTCCGAGAGATAGTAAAGAAGTTGAAACCCGTGATGATAATATTCCCACTTCTCCTCCCTCTCCGAAGGTATAAGCAGGAGAGCGCAAACCAAATATCTAATTTTGAAGGTAAAAATAATAAGCTACATAAAGTAAAAAAATGAAATGTGATAAAATATTATGTTCTAAATTCATATTTATAATACCGTCAATATTATTTATATTATTTTAGTAAAGCCTAGTAAATATATTTCACAAATAAATGAAAATTGGCAGTTGAAACCTTTACATGAAAAGAGCCCCAATATTAGAGAATGAACCTTCTGACAATGTTTAAATAATATTGATTTTATAAGCTTTACCGAGGGTAGGGCAAATAAATACGATTGATCAATGTGCGGGGTAAAAATGTAAAATTTTATCAGCTTTTTATTCTGTGCCAATAATAGCGACATTTTCTATTTTACTTTTTTTTTTTGTTTGATTGATGACAAAGAAAAAAAAATATGATAATTTATTTTTAGAAGAATTTAAATATTTAGCATTACTTTAATACAAAACTATCATTCAACAATAATAAAAAATTATGAAAATTCATATTATATTTATTAGATTATACGGTATGATGGAAAGCAGACAGATTCTAGCAGTTTGAAATAAAAAAAAAAACAAAAAAACAAACAACCACTGTAATTTTTTAAGCCCGAATTATTATAAACCTCGCTACCTTGCTTTTGTCAAGCATAAGAAACTTCATGGAGATTTCACGATTTCCGGTCTCACAAATGCGAGTTATTGACTCTGAAATTGATAGGTAGTCTCCTAAACATCTTCGAAAGGTTTTATTTCATACCTTTTAAGACTATTTTTTTTTGTCCCAATTATTATTTTTTATTGTAAAATTTTACGTACAGTCAGTTCCAATATTAACCGCCACCTCTAGAGAATAGAGCCGTGAAGTTAGACAACCAGAGTGCTTGGAAAATAAATGAATAAACTTTTTTTTAAATATTTCAGTGGTAATACTGTTTTTTGAGACAACAATCACGGCAGCTTAGCGTTCTGGTTGTCTAACTTCACGGCTCTATTCTCTAGGGGTGGCGGTTAATATTGAAACTGACTGTACATTTCAATGATGGGATGAATAATTATTTATTATTAGTAAAACTCTTCAAAAAAATAGGCTATATTAGGTCAAAATTAATAAAATAATCTTTTTAAATATCTTTACTTTTTTTTTTATCTTTTTATGTATCGCAAACTATTTAATTTTTAATTATAGCAATTATCAATCCATATTTATTTAAACTACTTGCTAGCCAATTATTAAAAAAAAATTATTGTTCTGAATGGGAAGACAACTTTCTTCTGTCCTCGTCCTATTCCCGCGATGCGGGTTCGGCGGACCTCACTTTTTTCCTCCAACCCTATCATGCGTTTTTGTGACCGGAAGAAATAGGACAGGCCAGCCCGTCGCACGGTCTGACGCCTGTTGAAAAAAGGAAAGAAGAGATTGGACTGCCTGTCCCAGCTCGGGCAGCTCGTGGTCGCCATCCACGTACCCACAAGATGTGGGCCCCTGAGCAAAATGGGAAGACAACTCACTTGTCGATTATGAAACAAGAGCCTTGGCTCTACTCCAAGGGTCTGAGGAGTAAAAAATTTGAATAAATAATCTTTTAGTTTTTTTTTTTTTTTTTTTTTTTTTTTTTAATTTATTTTCGGCGGCCAGTGGCCATTGCCAACATAAAAGAGTACATACAAATAACATTAATACAAAAACATTCATATAAATAACATGAATATAAAAATTCTTTTAGTTCATTTATAGGATAATTTTTAGATAAGCTTAACACGGAAACAAAAAAGACCTTTTTTTTTGTTGCCGGGCTATTTGAAGCTATTCCTGTATAGTTGGGCCGCGCTGATTCCAAAAATGCCATCAGTTTGCCACATCACGTCTAGTTTTAGATCTATAGAGAAAATAAAATTTTAATAAAAAATGTGCTCTAAAGCGGCTCTTATTTTGAACTACCTGGATTTTTATATGGCGACACCCCTTAAAAATATGCAAAGAATAACTCTCGATTATAATACATATAAATTTTAAGTTTCAATTTAAGTTTCAGCCCAATCGGAGGTCATTTAGACGTGCCCCAAACGGCTAAAAGTTTAGAAACATCGAATTTTTTTTACTTTGGTCACCCTTAATACTATTTCTTTAATCCCTAAATGCAAAAAATATATTTTTACGATATTCTATAGTTCTTTAGCTTTCAAAAAACCATTCATTCGAGAAAATTTATTATTTTTAAGGGGTGTCGCCATAAAAAAATCCAGGTAATTCAAAATAAGAGCCGTTTTAGATTTTTTATTAAAATTTTATTTTCTCTATAGCTCTAAAACTAGTCATCATGGGAGAAAAATGAAATCAGCGCGGCCCAAATCCCCAGAAATGACTTCAAATATTCGGGCAACAAAATCACTCTGCGTAATTGTTCTAGAATTTTTTTCTATCCCCTTTCCTTTTTTTGAATATATTTATAATTTGGATTTGAATATAGTCTATTTGTCTGTGTTCAGAACATGTACTCGCCGGACAAGATGATGGGTAAACCAACGCTGCATCCCCCGATATCCGCCCCCAGCTCGTGCTTCCCGGGACGTTATTCACCAACGTACCGTTCACCCGATCCGGTGCGCCGCTGCATGCCCAATCCTTCGGTGAGTACTAGTCTTCTACTTTCTTTTTTCCTCATCTTTCATGATAAGCAAATTCATTTATTACTATTCATTAAACTCTTAACCTATTGATTCTTAGCCATATTTTTAAGTAAAAAAAAAAAAAATTAACAAATAAAGCAGTATATTTTTTTGTAGTTCGACCGATCGAATAGAATTTTTGTAATTATGAGACCAATCAGACTATTCACTTATTTCCATAACTTAAACTCAGGCCTATTATGTTTTTTTTTTTTTTTTTTGTCTCTTCGGATTCTTAGACCATATAGACTTTAAACGATATCTGTATATAGTCTATTTATTCAGATACAATGTATATATATATTTAAACATATTTAGTACTTTAATATTAAAATCTTAAACACTCTTAATCAAAATAAAATAATTTTTTTTTAAACACACTTTTTCCCCATTCACACTTATATTCACACTCACATTCACACACATACACACAGTCTTTTCGGCAACTTAGGCCATATAAGACTTAAAACAATAACCGTTATTTAATAATATATATATTTCCAGGCATTCTTATTTAAGCCATTTGGTATCCTTATGACTTAAATAAAATCATAGGACTGCCTGGGATCCGAACCCGCGACCCTTGGTATACAAGGCAGATGCGCTACCAACTATACCAAGCCCGAGGGCAAAATAAAATAATGTTGACAATACAAACAATTTTTTTTTTAATACACACTTTTTTCTCATTCACACTCACCTCACATTCACACAGTCTTTTCGGCAACTTAGGCCATTTAAGATTTTAAACGATACTCGTATGTTTAATATTGAGGGGTCCAGGCATTCTTATTTAAGCCATTTGGTATCCAAATGGCTTAAATAAAATCATCGGACTGCCTGGGGTCCGAACCCGCTACTTTTGGTATACGAGGTTAGCACGCTAACCCCTACACCAAGCTCCGAGGGCATACAAACAATTATAAATCACGTTTCATTTTAAAAATAGCACAAAAAACCTTTTTGCCCTTGCTTAATAATTATTTTAGTAGAATATTTTAGTAGAATAAAAAAGCCGATTTTTGAATAATTTGAATTTTATTATTTTCCAAATAATATATCAGGTATTTAAGAAAATATCATTCATCGTTCGCGAGTGACCCAATTTTTAAATGCACTCTCTAAAAAAACTTTTTAATTCCCCTTTTCGGCTTCAGAGGCCATTAGGGTTTGATTGTATTACAATATTTAATTAATACCGATGGCTACCAGGGGACGGTCCACACTATTATTTTTCGGGGTCTCTCAACTGAAACTTAGCTTTGCTTTGGCAATGCTTAACGTTAAAAAATTTGGTTGCTCTTCTCTCTTGCCAAACCACCTCGCCACCGGCAAAAAAAACTTATAATTTTAAATTTAATTGAGTCAAAATTTTTCAAAGAAAATTTTGTCTAATACAGTCATGTCAACTCATATGATATGATATTGCGGGCCACATGATCTATTTTGTACTAAGTTGGGGGCCGCTCGCAATCTCTGTATTGGCCGTGTGTTTGACATGTCTGCTCAAATACATTGAAAATTTTAAAAATATTTTAAAGGCTGATTAAATTTTCAAAAATTTCTGATCATCTTTCAAATTAAAATAATAAGGGTACTTTTATGCCAGGTCATTTTTTACTCATTTTTAAAATGAATTAATTCTCTCTTATTCTAATAGGCTATGGATTTTTTAGTTGTTGGTTTCAGAATCCGATAAAACTTATCCTTATCTCAAAATTAAAAGATTACTCCTTAAATCAGTTATTAATATTCAATAACATAATCACAAAATATGTTAAATAAACAAAAAAAATTCTCATCTTCGATTATCATCTTCGTATATCTGAAGGAATGAAGATTGTTTTGTGTCCAAGGGATTGCAATATGTGCCTATGGGTAACAAAGAGAGGCTCTAAGATTCATTGACTCTAATGGCAAAGGAAGCATCAGAACAGACTTGTTTGCACAGTACTATTGGAGCCAAAGGGACTCAGATCTAAGGTCTCTTTGTTGCCACTAGGATCATAGAGAGATGTCTCTTATACGTCATTTTTAACTTTAATTAAATGTATTTTTCGTTTAGTTGTATACTCTTTGATTCGATTCAGCGAGTGTACGCGACCAAAGAATTGCTAATACAAATTTAAAAAAATTTTAAAGAAAATTGTAAGCACAAAGGATGATGTCCTGTGCTCTTATCTGTCTGTCTCCTGTGCCAATAGAACATACACATAAAATAAATTTAAATTACTCGTCATCATGCTTTTTGCAGGCTCGTTAGTGGGCTTGTTACTTTCTCTTACCCTATTTATGAAATATATAGAGAGAGAGTTTATATTATTTTTAAACTGTAGTACGAATAATCTGATCTCCAATTATTTCTTATGGAGAAATCAAGATTTTAAACTTTTGGAACAAAGTATAAAATTAGGCTCAGTAATTAATATTAAACTTAATTTCACATACATATTTAATTAAATAAATACTTAAATATTATATGTATTTATTTCACTCTTCATCAATTTTAATAAATTAAACAATAATAGTATAATATCTTATGAATAAATCAATCCGGAGATCATCTTGTCTAGCAATAGTTTCCAATTAATGATCAATAATTATTCTGAATCTATTTATTAACTTAATATAATAATATAAATAAATATTTACTTTATATTTCAACATAATCAATTCACTTTTCAACATAATTGGTCCTCAATTTCAATTTATACAATATTATACTACAAATACATTCATTCTTTCTTTCTAAAACATTTTAAAGAGAGAGAAAAAAAAACTCCGTCCGTGGCCTACAAAACTCTAAATACATTTAAAAAAATCAATATTAGGTAAAATTTAAGAATAATAAATTCGTTACTTTCTGAATTATACTAAATTATTATTTTAATTAAAGAATGACTATTAATTTTAGTCATCCCTTAAAAAAGTACTTCAAATATACGCTTATAAAAAGCTAATATTGAATTAATATAATGAAGGCTATTATAACCCTCTTAAGAAAATTATCGCTCATTTTCCTTGTGAATAGAGCCTTGTGTTCTTAAGTAGAACCTCTCTTCGATATATTATCATTATTGAGAATGTGCCACTCACTCATATTGTTCTTTCTTTCCAAGATTCTTCATAAACTTATTAAAAATTATTACATTAAAAACCTGGCAGATGTTTATGTTTAGGGGCTCTATTGTGATGGAAAAGAAAAAGAAGTAGGCCAGGTTTTTTTCTAAACAAAGACTTACAAAGGGTTTATATACTTGTATTACTGTCCTGGAAGATAGACAAACCATTTGGCAAGCCCTCAATGAAATTTATCTCATTATTACAATGGATTATATTAAAGTAGTTCTCTCAGTCTCTACTACATTATAGTAAATTTTTAATTAAAGAGATTAATTTGTATTGTTTTTGAGATTTGTACACGATAGAAAATTTACTAAAATATAAATAATAAATTTAATTTAAAATTCTCAAAGCTTGTTAATGCTGCTGTATCTGTAAATAATTTTTAATAAGAAAAAATCTTTATCGTAAGATAAAGAATTTACTTATTCAATTCATTTGAATAGTTGATTGAGTTTGTTTTAATTGTAAAGCAATTCAAGCCAACGGCAAACAACAAATATAAATATTAAACTGGATGCCATGTTTTATTGAACATGGCTAAACCTTGTGTAAAGAGAGTTAAATTATGCACAGTGGTAAATAGACGTTTGTATTGACAGAAAATGTTATAATAGTCAGTTTATGTGAACACTTTGATTCTTTGAAATCTTTACAGAATGATCCATCTTTATTTTAAATAATTTATTACTCATATGATAATGAGGGTGTCTGATAACTATCAATGGCTAAGCGGCGCAGGGAAGGGAAGGAAGCAATGAATGCAGGATTCGTCTTATGAATAATGAACAAGGTTAGGTTAGACGGCGCCGCCATTCACGTTCTGTTGCTAACTTGACGCCGACGCCGTTTGCCTGGGTATAGGTGATGGATCGTGTTCCCCATTTACAAAGATTTAAAAAAATAAATGAATAAATAAATAAATCCTTGTCGTTTATCACTGCAGTTAATAGGCGAGGCAATTGGTTGAATATTAAAATATTAATGACTTATAAAGGAGACTTGAAATATCTGACGCCATCTTTGTAACCCAATTTCAAGAAGAATAGAACATACTGTATATTGAAATAACAAATAAGTTAGGTAGTTTATAAAATCTATGTGGAAATATATAGAGGAATGTTGCCTATTTTGGGGAGATTTTCTAATTTGGAGAGGTAATGTTTTTATGTCAAGACGGTGGTGCCAATTTCTATTGCAGGTGAGATCATTTGGGCTTGTCAGTGTAGCTTTTAATATTCATTCATAAATGGGTTTTGTTATTCGTAAGGCTGCAGTGGTATGCTGCCAAACAACTCATCAATATACACCTTTATTAAAATTAAATATACAAATTAAACACTAGGTTATTTGTTTCAAAGGTTTTATTAATTAAAAAATTAACACTTGATACGTATTTCGACAATTCCTTGTCATCATCAGAAGTGGTTACATTCTAATACATGAAATGTATGAATGTATCACTTCTGATGATGACAATGAATTGTCGAAATACGTATCAAGTGTTAATTTTTTAATTAATAAAACCTTTGAAACAAATAACCTAGTGTTTAATTTGTATATTTAATTTTAATTTACAAAATGTTTCAACGAGAACCAACGGTCGAAAGTTTAAATCTTATATGCACCTTTATCATATCGCACAAATACAGTAGAGTCCCGTTAATCCGAACTAATTGGGACCGAGGGTCGTTTCGGGAATTCGAACCGGAATTGTAAGCTTGAATTAGTTAATTTTGATAATAAAGTCGTATTTATAACCTTGTAAACCGTGATATTAAACTCTAAATAAATATTTCGTATTTTTTAATAAAATAAAGTTCCTTTAATGTCTAATTTTCATTTATATTCCTCTTAAAAAAAAAAAAAATCGTACGCAAAAAGAGTTCGGATTAACCGGAAGTTCGGATTAGCAAGGTTCGGATTACCGGGACTCTACTGTATTTCCACAATTCAAAAAGTGTTGTTTTGAGAAAATTGCGAAAATCTACTCGGCCATCGGTCTTTTTATATTTTCCGATATGGCTATTATTACCAAAATTAAAAAAACTTACTAAAGATTTAAATAAACCAGAGGCTAATTAAGAAAACAATTCGGACAACAATTACATAGTCAATATTATTTACATTCATCAATCAATTTATATTAATTTATTCAATTTAATTATACAATATATATTATATAATATATTAACTTATGTAATATATAATCATTTACGATCATTTAATAATCGTATGAGTATATTTACGCGAAACATTTTTTAAGACTTCCTTCAGACAGCCGAGATAAAACACCGGCCTGTCGCTGGCATGAAGGGAATGAAAGAAATGTGAATATTAGCTCGGGTAACTCGTGGTCGCCATCCACGTACTCACAAAATGTGAGCCCCTGAGTGATAAAAAAATAATCTTCTAGCCTAATAAATTATTATTTTTTAATTAAAACAAAAATATAATAGATTTTTTTTATTAATGTTATATAAGGACAGTTGAGCAATAATAAAGCTAGAAATACTAGTAATTATTTTTTTTTTTAAATATCTACTGAAGTAGATATAAAATTTTATTGAATTTTTAATGATTAACTTTAAATTTTCTAAAAGCTTTATTCTCATCTGATTATTTGATTTGTAATCGTGATAATTCACAATAAAAAAATATTTTAATAACAACGAATTCATTTTAAACCCATCTTGTTTAGATGTGTTCCTTGTGGACAAACTAACAAGATTACAATTAGCATGTAGCTAACACTGTGTAACGCCCCTTCGCCACAAACACAATAAGGAAGCCGTTTGGTTCCACTAGGGAAATTAATTCGGCCCTAATAACTCGCCAACTGTTTAATAGCAAGCTACGAGGTGGCTCTTCAATCCTGAAGAGCCCCAATCAGGGCTCGAGGGCGAGGGAGGGTTTACTTCTTTTAACAACTTCCTAAGTTTGACAGGAAAAAATAGTTACAATCAAAATATTATCCAAGCCTCTATTGAAATTTATGAACGTTCAACAAACAAGGTTAATTTACTTTTGCAAACTTTATTATTATTAACTTATATTAAAATATGTTATCTTTATTGTGTAGATTTATTATTTAGAACGTCTAATTTTTTATAAATGTAGTTATAGTTAAAGATTGAGTATCGCTGACTTAGTCCATCCCTAATTATTATAATAAATTTAAATAGTATTTTTTTTTTTTTGATACCAAATGGTATAAATAAATATTCACCCCCTAATAAATATCGTTTCTAAATACTGAGTACTGTTAAAAGACTATATGGCTGAAGATGCCGAAAAGATTTGAAAAAAAAAGTATTTTTTTTACATTGTTGTAGAAAATAAATCATCGTTTCCTTTCCACAATAAAATAATTTGTTCCACAAAAACATACGCACAGATCAAAGAGATGCATAAATTAGGTTGTTATTACTTACTGGAAACGCAGCATGATCACTAAAGGATTTTTTGATTAATTACGCTTCCTGAGCAGACCAAAATGCGCGGTTGTTAAATCTCATCAGAAATCAACAAGCGAACATGTACGCATGCCCTCTGAAGCAAAAAAGTAATTATTTATTACAATACTTATGAGATTGGTTACCAATTCTCAAGTAATCATACATGATCTAATTTCAGCGGGTACTTCCATTAAAGCAAATACAACCTTAAAATTTAGCAACGTTTTGGTTTAATTTATTGAACCATCATGATATGACAGAGTGTAAACTTTGCTCATTAATTCTTTACAGCCACATTTATTCAACATTAAACTTTGCATATGTAAATATCATGTGAGTAATTCAGCGCCAGAGTTGGTTAAACTAAAAAAAAAACATAAATTCCAGATTTCATTGCATTACAACTAACATATTATAAATACTATCGATAAGTTGATATTTTCCAAGTGAGCCAAATATGTCAATTTTACTTTCTTAATTATTCCTTGCCTATAAAATCTAAAATTTATAGGAAGTTATGTAATCATAAATTAGATCAATTATTTTCATTTGAAATATTTGTGGTTTTTGCAAATCTGACATTGATCCATTCATTTATGTTGTTTATATAAACAAAATCTCTGTTCGAGTTTTGATCTACATATATTCATCAAAACCTGTTTCGATTTTGAACACTGAATAACCTCACCTAGTGGTCCCGGCTGGTCTGGGAACACATTTAGGCCCGGGAAATATGGGTGACGTAAGCTCACAGTATTAAATTTAAGGGAAAAACTTACAAAAAAGTACATTAATAATTTATAAACATATTTATTAAAATAATAAAAACGATTATTAATCAATCATTGAGTTAAATAGAAATAGAAACAAGTAAAAATTGTAAAAAGTTATTTTAATTTCATTAAAAAAAAAACCTTAAATTTATTTGAGAGCGCCCGGGGGATATTCCCGGTATCCCGATCTAGCACAGGACCTCACCAATAGAAAAATATCATTTTTTTTTTCAATTTAAACAAAATAAAGTAAAAGAATATTTACTTAATCAAACACTCTGTCACCTGACGATGATCCAAAAGACCGAAACGTTGTGAAAAATTGGTTTTGATACTGTTCCACTCTGTCCATTTATACATCAAGAAACGAACAATAATTTTTATTAATAATAGCCCATAGTTTTTAGTTGGTTCAATATTAAAAAAAAGTTAAAAAAAAAATTCGCCTGTCAATCATTCCAGGAAAATACTTTTCCATATTCAAATTTAGATTAAGTACAAAGGAACATTATACTGATGAACATTTTTCCATTTTTAAAGACAAAATTCAAATATACATAATTTTCTTTTTCATTTTAACCTCTTAAATTCTCTTCTTATTATTGCTCTTAATATTTATTATTACTATTATTTATGACTGATCTGGATATATTTTTTTGGTAAATTTTGATTGATAAATTCATTTTAAATTTGTTAATTAAAATACATGTATAACAACAGTTTTTCAGCAAAAGACTCTTCCTCGACCAATCATAATCTCCTTTCTCTGCTTTTTGTTTATAGGAGAGAAGAATGCCACCCCCCCCTCCACTCCCTCACTTCTTTTTTAGTTCCCGCTTTTGGTCTCAAGGCATTGTAAACAGTTAATTTCACTCAAAATTAATATATTCGTATTTATTTTAACTGTTAAAATAGTATTTTAAATAAATCAAGTTTAATTAAAATCTGGAATATGTTTTAATTATACAAATAAATTTATATAATACAAATATAAACTTTTTATTAACTCATCATAGTTTACTTATTAATTAAAAACAATTTCAATATGTTTTATGCATCGTTTGATTGTGAATTTTTTTTTGCTACTTTCTATTTGTATAAAATTTTCAATATATTTTATTGATAGTAAAAGTACCAAGTGCTTTTTCATTAGGACAGACATTCCCATATTCAAAGCACCAAAAAAATGATCATTTAGACATTTTTATATACATGGGCGTACCCAGCGAGGGGCAGGGGGGCAGCTGCCCCCCCCCCTAGAAGCAACAAAAAAAAATTAAATGTTTATAAAGTGATGAAACGAAACAAAAGTGGTGGATGGCGACGGGGAATGATTCTTTTTGTTAGGACTCGAGGGTTTTTAGACCTTTAATTCGAAGGCTTTACCTCTCTATATAAAAAATAGCTCTGTCACAATCTGGACGACCATGATCTGCCCCCCCCCCTGGACGACCATGATCTGACCATGCCCCCCCCCCCCCTAGATTTGATCCTGGGTACGCCCATGTTTATATACACTAATATTTTTGTTTTCACTTTCGCTTACCTCTATATATATGTTAATATATAGAGAGAGAAAGTATTGGATTCATGTCAAAAATTCGATGTCGAGATTTTGATGTATATACACGTTTTGAGGTCTCCTGAATCCAAAAAAGTGGTTTTCGCGACATGGTCTGGGCGACAGTCACACCAGATTTTTATAATTACAATCATAATAGATGATAACATTCACTCTGTAGTAGTCCAAGAGCTGGCGACGAAAATAGGCAAGAGTTTTCTAAAAAAATCTAATATTTTCAGAATAGGTTGCATTTTAGTGATGGAAAGATACTCTAGCACTTCCAGTATCGGGGCCTTTGGCAGGAATAAGCCGGTAAAGTTGCCGGAAGATGGTTTTTCGCAAATATCTCGAAAACTATGTAGCTTTCCACAAAAATTCATCTATACAAAAATAATCGAAATTAAATTACAAACCAAAATGGTCAAGTACATAATCACGCTAAAGTGAACGGTTCGGGAGATTTAGAGGGGTAAAATTTATAATTCATATGAAAGAAGAGATAGAGAAATATTTATATCTTGTTACCATGACAACCATTATATGAATTACAAAAAAATTATGCCCCCGAGTTTGGCGTAGTAGGTAGAGCGCCTCCCTCCTATACCAAACGTCGCGGGTTCGGACCCAGGCAGTCCGATGATTTTATTTAAGCCATTTGGATACCAGATGGCTTAAATAGAAATGCCTGAAACCACAATTTATATATTAATCACAACGGTTATCGTAAATGTCTTATATGGCCTGAGTTGCCGAAAAGACTGTGTGAATGTGTGTGTGAGTGTGAGTGTGAATGAGAAAAAAGTGTGAATGTTTTTTTAAAAAAAATAAAAAAAAATAAAAAAAATTATAAAAATTGCATTCATGAAATGCTCAGCTATTTTGTCATATTGGATGGGCGAAAGCAACGATTTGCAAAATATCTGTTGATTGTACTGAAGATGATTCCATATCGCTGGGAGCGAAATATTTACAAATAAAAGGATAATACGCAGAAGTATTTATTTTTTGGCCGATGGTCCTTATAATTCCCGGGCTAATATTTGATTTTCCTTACGCCCATCTACAAACAAGAGTTGACATTTGTTAATACAAGTTATTTGCATTTTTTGTCTAATGTATTATGTAATAATTCTTAAAATGCCTACAAGTGTTACCATGAAAGTCAAGCTTTTTCCCTCATGACTCAAATAATCACTCTATTTTTCCCTGTTGTGAAAATCATTTGACTTTTTTTTTTAATATACGAGTCTCAACTTTGAATTGTGACGTCACACTTAGAGAAACCCCCATGTCCCCATGGCACAATTAGAAACGTTTTGTCCAGACCCCCCTCCTAACGAGTTACGTATATGTCGACGACCCCTAAGACAAAATAATAATATCAGGGAAAGAAAGAAAACAGCTTTTTCGGTGCAATTATATTTATTCGAAGACCAGCGACGCATCGATTTTATATTTGGATCATTTTCAGGCTCCTTATTAAATCAAAAAGCCGATTTCTCTTTCTCAGTTGTAACATTTTATGCTACATGAGAAACAATCTATTAACTTTTTTGATTGAAAAAGCCTGAAGATACTCGCTTGAGTTTTATAAATACTAAGTATCATTGATCCGAAAAAGCTTCGTTTATTTCTTTTCCTGATATAGTTTTTTTTTTTTTTTTATTACAAGATTGTAACCCTAGAGAGAATCACTTTTTAGCAACTGTTCGACCTGGCAGCAGTTAGTGTGCGTGTATATGCATGATGGTGTATCTATCTATGTACAGGTACATGAACATGTCGGTGGGGACTGGTTATTTTTATTGGGCTTGATTCGTATCGTGATAGGCCGTAGGCACACGCATGGAGGGGTGGCGACGCGTCCTTAGAGCTGCGCCCCCTTGGAATGCTCGTTTATTGATGAGTTCCGGACACGACATAGTCGGATTAGTCGTACAGGGGAGAGGGCCATCCTGCCCCCTCTGACAATCGCTAATTTCACTTTTATTTATTTTAGAGGCCTTTTTTACCTCTAATAGCACTCAAAACACTTTTGACTTAAAATAAAAGAAGACAAATTTGCTTTAAAAATAAATTGTAGAGAACAAATACTACTTCCATAATCCTTAAAAAAAAGACAGAGAAGAGAAAAGAAATTTATATAAACTAATGCTTGGGTCTGGTAAGCAGAAAGAACAGCCGCTAATACGAGCAGCGCTCAATATTTGAATTGTTGGCCCAGATAAAGAAGGCTGTTGAATGCCTTCCATATAAATTTACTATCTGTATCAGCCAAAAGTATCTACTGGCTAGAGATCTGACTCAGCCCTTTCTAGAGAGTTTAGAGACGTAAGTAGAGAGATGATATTAATTTATTTTTTTAAATGTTTTTTTATAAGATTGATTAATTAATTAAGGAATTTGAAAAATTTTGTTTGTATGAGCAAAAAATATACATGCATCTGTGTGTTGGTTGCATAGCTTAAATCAGTGATTCCCAACCTGGGGGCGATCGCCCCCAAGTGGGCAATTTGGGTTACCAGAGGGACAATAAATAAGTGGGGGGCAATTGGGGGGGGGGATGAGTTCATAGGGGAAAAAATTATTCGAGTTTACTAAAATTTAAAAAAACAAAAATCAAAGAGAAAAAAATATCCTCCTTTAGAATATGGCCAGTATAAAAGACGACAAAAAATTGTCATAAAAATAAAAAAGTCTGAAGATAATTCCAATCTAGAATCTAACGTCCCTTTTGTTTTTATTAAATAAAGATTGACTGCTGAAAAAGATCCATTTTTGTTATTTTCTTAATAAAAATAAAATTATTATATTATTTATTTTTAAAAGATTTGGGTAGAGATAAATGAAATGGGGGCGATAGGTATTAGTCAACCTCCAGAAAGGGGGCGATAGGCTACCAAAGGTTGGGAATCACTGGCTTAAATGTACTTGGACTCTCTCTTTTTAGAGTTGTTTTCTCTAACCACTAGAGTTGGGTGCTAGATGGATACTTTTGACTGATACAGATAGTATAAATATAAATTTTTGTAAAGCCCAGGAGTAAGATTGACAGATAAAACATGACCGTCCCACAGTCTTGTTTTGAGTCGCGTGAGAAGGAGGTCGATAAAGAGACCAGAAGAGAGAGACAGACCACCTCGTATTCACAAGCTTAAACCCCTCATTGAAAAATTTAACTATTCCCATTAGTAATTAATAAGATAATATTTACAAGATTTAAAATAATCCGTAAATCAAATGCCTTTGTTGTTTAATTTGGTTGCCCATCCAAAATCCTTCTTTTAGGTAACATTTGTATTTATCTATGCCAGCTTAACAATTAGTTGATGTTAGTAGGGATTTAAAAGCCTAAATCCCAAACAAAACAGGTGCTAAGTTCATTTAAAAGTAAAAGAAAGAAAAAAAAAGAGAAGATAGAGGAAAATGGAGTAATCCATTTCAATTAGAAAGTGTACAGAGGAAGAATTTTGTAAAAGATTCAATTAGAGCCATTATTTTGATACTGCCAAGTCTATAAAAATTAATAAATTAAATTTTTTTAAAACCGATGTTCACCAGTCCAACATCCTCTATTTTAATAAATTAAATTTTAAGAATGGGGGAGGGGGCCTGCACAATAGGGCAGTAGTAGAGTACTTGCTTCTTGTGATAGAGGTCAAGGGCTCGCTTCCTGTCCCAAAGCAACAAAATTTATTTCAATTTAAGTGGCCTTAGATGCCGAAAAAGATCTCAAAACAAAAATTAAAGTAGATGGAATTTGTTTCACGACCTATGAGATATTAATATTCAGATGGCAAGTTATTAAAACTTTTGTGAGTGTATTTTTGGAGGTAATCCCTCCATTTCATGCCTATATTACTAGACTCGAGATACTTATGGAGCTAATTAAGTGTCGGGAGGTCTTGAGTGAAATTTAAAAAATAAACATAATTCTTGTCTATATAGAGGTTTTTTAAGTTAAAAATATAGGCCTAATTTAAAGACATTAAACGTTTATTAAGCTCAGATAGAATATTACAAAAAATTGCTTCAACAAAGGATCGAATCATAATCCCATAGATCTAGATATGATATAGGCCTATATTTAATTATCAATATAATTTATTTTGAAATTCCAATTCGAAAGGAATAATTAAAAGATTTAAAATTTATAAAAATTAGGCAACGAAAGCTGCAAAACTTTCCTCTATACAACTACCTGACTACAAGCAGAAAGGTTTTGCAACTTAATTCACTATTTTTCTTTTATACCCATAAAAATAAAGTTCCACAAACATATTTGGCTCGGGCCCGCTCTGGTGGACTCTTGTCTTTACTTTACTTTTAAATATAAAATTTACATACTCATAAATTTTTTGTTAAATATAAAATTTAAAAGTTTCAAAATTTCTACAGGTTGTAGAGATATCCAAGGCTTCATTACCGGATAGAATTATAGACTACAGATATTTCTAGGACTGTCAATCAAAGAAAAAAAAATTCTTTAATTTGTATCAACCGAAACTTAAGGATATACATAAAAATGAGGACGATAAGGAGAAAAAACCAGCTTACTTTTTTCTCTCACTACTTCAATTTATTTACGTTAAATTTACAAATAAATTGAAGTAGCGAGAGAGAAAACGGATTCTCCTTATCGTCCTCAACTACGATTCCCAGCTACAAGCAACTACTCTATATGTATACATAAAAATATTTCATCAGGGTAAGAGAAAATAAAAATTAAGATATTGGAATTTGTACGATCGTAATACTTTGTCCTTATATTACATTACCGTATATTACACAAATATAATATATTAGCCGGAAAGTAGAAGTTAAAAATTTAAAAAAATAAGTAAAAGTACATATTGTTTTAATTTTTTATAGTCTTAATCTTAATCCTTTTTGTTTTCTTAATATATCATTCATAAGATCAAATATCAGTAGATCTAAAAACAATGATGACATTATTCAAACAGACGTATATAATCAATAAATAGATTCATTTATTTATTTACACTAATTAAATTATTTAAATTTCATTGCATGCATTTTATTTCCATTGAATCAAATTAAAAAGAATAAACATTTATTTATTAAATCATGTGGTTGAACATGTTTTCTAATGTTGAATATTAATTATTTTAAAAATTTCGTGGAGAGAATCTATTCTATTTAATGTCAACATCAAATATGTAATTAAGTTAACCATTCGTATAAACAAGATATTTCTCTCTATATATTAAATATTTATTGTCTAAATATCCACCCCCTCAGTCAATGAATATTTGTCAAAGATTGATTATCATATAAATGGTGATATAATACAATTAGTTATAACAATATATGGAACGTAAATATAATAATTAATTGCCATTTAGTGTATAGCGTATTAATAAATTCTGCGAATAGTTACTGCTGTTTGTGTTCACAGGAGAAATTTTAAAGCAACAACTTAAAGGGTTGTATTCTTATCGTGAATGATGATTTATCTAAAAGAATAAAAAATTCTATAAATCTTTGATTAACACTTGATTTTTTAATGCATAACTTGTAATTAAATAAGCCGTTTGATAATTTTTTTAAACAGGGTAAATATTTGTTTGCATTTTTTATAGTCAATCTAATATCATATCTTTAGTGACCCCTTGTTAAGTGAATAAATAATTATTTTAGTATGTTAATTTTTTTTTCATGGTGTTCATCTTCAATAAACAAAAAAAAAAAAAAACAATTTGTAAATAATTAAAACAAGTGGATAATAAAGACAATAATCACTCTACCTAGAAAATAAAAAACTTAGGTAATTTTCGAAAGTTGTGTACTGTGCTTGTCACACCAGATTTTTTGTGTCGACATGTATTTAGTTTCCGACAGTAGGGTACAAATGAATTCAAGATGTAAAATTTATAAGTATGGGAAAATATTTATATTTTGATACCATGGCAACCATTTCTCCTATCTTTTCTATGGAGTACAAGAGTAAAGTGGTCTTCAGAAGATTTCAATCACAAAATGAGAATATACATTTTAAAGAGCATCTAAAAAATGATTGATTTTTGAATTTAAAAAAAAATCGTTGGAGCAAATTTTGAGAAAATCGAAAAAACTGAAAAAGTACATCAGTAAAGTACTAGTACTCTTTGGCTGATTTTGATTAAAAGCTTATTTTTCAGGTCCAGGAGGATGTTTAACTTAAATATAAAATTTCAGCCTCATAGCTCAATTCCTTCATGCTTAAAATTGAACACAGACACACCCACACACACACCCACCCACACACACACCCACCCACACACACACAGACAGACCATGTCGCGAAAACCACTTTTTCTGATTCAGGGGACCTCAAAACGTGAAGATCCATCAAAATCTCGACATCGAATTTTTGACATGAATCCAATACTTTCTCTCTATATATATATTACATATATACATAGGTAAGAGAAAGTAAAAATAGAATTTTAGCAATTTTATTAACCGGTCATTGTTCAAACATTTGGCGATTTTGCCCGCTATGGATCACTCGGGTGGTTTTGTTCTTTCATGATGTAAGAAAGTTGAGTGTATAAATAAAAAAAAAAATAGTCGTTATTATTAACACGAGTTTTGATTATCTTCTAAACTTCTTTAGAGCATAAGCACTACGAAATGTCGAGTAGGTGGCTCTGAGAAGTTAGGGTGTGAAACGTCCCTCCCTCGGTTGCCATCGGTAAAAATTTAAATATTAAATGATCTCAGTAATAATTTTTTTCTTAATGATTTTTCGATGTAGTGATATTGATACCCCTGAAAAAATATCTATATAAGAAAAATCTAAATATTGCTTAAATCCTCAACCCAAAATAAAAATTATTACCAGTATTTTAAGTTTTTTCTGCTTATATACTTTAAAAGATAAACTATTGTAGGCCGATATATAATATTATTAAGGATACAATGATCCAGATTGTTATCTAGGTTGTCTAGTTGTATCTAGTTGTAAAACTGGTGAATAAATAAGAAATATATTTTAAGGTCGCGTCTCGGGGTGTTAATTTTGGGAGCTTCCAGGGGCCACAATTTTGAAGCTATCGACCTCAAATTTTCGAAAAAATAAATTTTTTTTTTTAGATTAATCGCATTAAATAAAAGATATTTAAAAAAAAATCGCTCTATATCTCTTAGATAATTAAATTAGTAATCATTGTGTTAAAAAAATAATTAATTTTTTACCCTTAATTAATTAGCTGGAATCTTTCAAATGAAATGGAATAAATCCCTTGTATTCCTATGGGAAAAACTAACGCCATCTCTTGCCACCTCGAGTAACTCGATAGTGAATGGTCTTTTAACGGCTTTTCGAGACGCGCACCTTAATTACGAAACAATTCTAAGAAAAAAAAAATAATAATAATAATAATTGATGATTGATAGACAATTTTAACCTGAGAGATGTTTGGATACCAAATGGTATAAATAAATGTGCCTGGGCCACAATATATTGTTAGTTATAATATAAAGTATAATACAAAGTCTACCTAAAGGTGCGTACACATCTGCGCTCTGCTCCGTTCGCGAGCACCATGTTTGTTGTTTTGAGATGCTCGCGAGCTGCTCGCCGCGATCCATCTCTTTGGATCGAGGCAGGTTCGTCAAAATAAATAATTTCAACGAACATGGGACGAGCAACGAACACGAGCCGCGAACTGCTCGCGAGCGGAGCAGAGCGGAGATGTGTACGCACCTTTAGATTGCAAAAAAACTTAAAAAAAAATAAATAAATAAAAGCCTGGGAGATAGGCAACTCTCTTTACTAGTGAACTTGTTTTTGAATAATTTGAAGTCTATTAGAAACAAAATTTGATAGGCCTACCAATAAAATTTTTAATATAATCCACCTTCAAAGATATTTTTAAAAAGTTAGAAAAAACAACTGCCCCAGGTAGATTTAGTTTATTTTTTAATGAATTAATTTGAAAACTAATAATTTCTGTTTTGTTATAAATAATACAGGCCTACTATTTTCTAATTAAAAAGTCGCTCAATCGAATTAAAGATAGAACTCTATAGTTGTTTGACTGACTTTTTGTCAATATTGGTTACGGGCAACTCAATTACGTTCCGGAAACCATGTCGGTCGTGATGGTCGTCATCCTCATCTTCTTCCACGTCGGGACACCCCATTCTGCGGTTCTCTCTTTTATTATTATCTTATCGTGCAGTCGTGCTGGGGTGGGTAGATACGCTTTGGAGGTCCCCGATCACTCGTAACTCGGAGAACCAATTCCAGCTTTATCGCCACCACCGCCACCGCCAATTGTCGTACATACGTACCACCACTATGTATATATATATATATATATCTTTTTCCTCTTTCTCTTTCTATATATATAAAGTGAAACATGTGGGTCGTCTATTGGCTCTTCTTTAGCTCCGCCTTTATTTACGAACAAACAAAGATCTCATCTCTTTTCCTTCCTCCCTCGAACCCTCACTTTAATATATTTCTAAGTTAATGCTAAGAATAAAAAAAGACATCAAGAAACAATCGACGCAATTATTCTCTTCCTTCAACCTATTTATACTAATCAACACTTGAGTAACAATTTAGTTCTTTTTTCAATTCCCTTAATTATTATTATACATAATTAAAAAGAACACATAAATTCTCACTTCCCCATCATTTTCAGACCCTTCCTTATTGTTTAAAACTTCAAAAGAAAAAAAAATACTAGCATACTGATATTTATATTTTTTCAAAGTGATTTATTCCATCATCACAAATTACTTTGAACTTAATATTTATTAATTGGAATTATTGCTGAACAGCATACATAAAGAATATTCTGAGCCTTTTGAAGGAGCACCCTCACATCATTTTATTTTGAAGATATTTCGACCGACATCATGGAAACATGATTTAATAAGAGATCCGAGTCAAAACAATGTGTAGAAATTATTTTTTCATAGAAGCGGAAACTGAAATATACGAGCGAACGTTTTCTATGCAGTGCCCCTCCATTTACAAATTAATTAATTAAGCTATTAATATAATCGTATGGAGGAATTCGAATTCAAATTCTAATTCACAGGAAGGTTAAGAAAATAGACTTTATTCGGCCTAAAATTATTTATTTCCCATCTCAACGTTTTGGGCACTATACGTCACCTATCCTCAAGACCTTAAAATACAATATAAAAACAAAACTTCCTCAAGGAAGTAGTTGGTAGTTGCAAACACTGCAGAAGTTGGAAAAAACAGTGCAACTACCAACGAGCTTCCTGAGGAAGTTTTGTTGTTATATTGTATTTTAAGGTCTTGAGGATGGGTGACGTATAGTCCCCGAAACGTTGACATGGAATATAAATAATTTTGGGCCGAATAAAGTCTATTTTCTTCACCTTCCTAAGCTATTAATATTTTTCTTAGGTAATTTTGAAGTCGTCAGGATAGTATCTCTCAATTCTTTTAAGAAAGGAATATGGCAGTATTCCCCTCTTTCCAATAAAAAGTTTTTTCTCCACTTAGTACGGTTTTTTATATTATCCCTTTCCATGATCATGCTCAA
>JAKCPI010006388.1:0-11337 GCA_023213315.1 Euborellia annulipes | reverse complement strand
CGGTGATGATTTTATAATTTTACTAATCATTAATATTAGCCTGACCAAGCCGAGTCCAGCATCAACTTATAAATGATCTGATAATGCCGGCTGTCAGACTAGCCTGCCATCTTTTGCAAGAGTGCTCAACTATTTAAGAGCGATGTTTTTTGGCTGTAGATATTTTACTCAGGATTCGCAGGGACTTTGCAGCCAGGAGATTAAATAAAAAAAACTCTTTTATTTAATTTTTATTTGCCGACGTTTCGGTCGCCAATCACGACCTTCATCAGTGCAAATATTGTCAATTATACACGATCTTAGGTATTTTAATATTCATTGCAATTAAATACAATTCCTTTTTTTAACTTTGATATGTACAAAATGTTATCCTTTACTTGCTGATGATGATGATCATTTGAATAAGAGACCTCCGAGCAGCAAGTAAATGATAACAAGAAATTGTGTTTAATTTCAATGAATATTAAAATACCTAAGATCGTGTATAATTGACAATATTTTCCCTGATGAAGGTCGTGATTGGAGACCGAAACGTCGGCAAATAAAAAATTAAATAAAAGATCATCAGGAAAATCAAACAAATACATGAGATTAAATATAGCCCTACCATCCTGCCATCTATTGGCAAATTTTGATGACAGTTATGTTTTTGACTCACTCCTCCGCCATCTCTTGGCAAAAACATGCAAATAGCTTTGCTTTCTGAAGCCCCTTAACGAGTGTTGCATAATTTATTATTGAATAGAAATCATGTTGAAATCTTACCGCTAGCCTGTGAGAAGCTGTCACTAGAGATGTTGGAGTCTTGTCTTTGATTGATCACTTTGTTAGTTTGAGCATCGTTGCTGTTGTTCTGTTGTTGTTGTTGTTGTTGTGGTGGTTGTGGTAATGGTGGCGGGGGTGGTGGTGGCGGTTGCGGTGGTGCAGGTGGTATAGGCGGTGCTTCTACTTTACGTGGTGGTCGTGGCGGTAACGGAGGGGGTGGTGGGGGCGGTGGTGGGGGCATTGTCATAATCGGTTGACTTCCCAATTGATTTTGATAAACGCTTGTGGCTCTGCCGGGTAGTCGACCCATTAGCGTTGGGAATGGCCCAGAGAGTTGATTCAAAGAGTCCAAATGGCCCAAATTGCTTTGGCTACCGCCTAAAAGTTGTGCCAAATTAAGTGGTGGCGGTGGTCCAGGTCGTTTACGTTCGGGCACCGGTGGGGGACTCTGGAACAAAAAAAAAAAAAAAAAAAAAAAATTGAATTGGTTATTTCGAAAATATCCAATTTCATCAATTTAGATAAAAAAGGGTATATATCTGACTTTTGCTAAATTGTTTTAAAATAATAATTAAATTTAAAATAATCAATAAGTAAATTTTAAGGTTAAATCAGAGGTGAATCTATTTCAAAGGGATGTAAAATATATATTTTTATTTTATTATTTTTTTCTTAAGATAAATTCTCTTTTATTTATTAATTTTCATTAAATAAATACAATAAAATTTCTAGTAATTAAACTTTTTCCTTTTTTATTTTCAAAAGGAAACAGTCAATAATAATTAAATATTTAATATATTAATAAATAATATTAATAATAATTAAATTTAAAATAATTAATAAATAAATTTAAAGGTCAAATCAAAGGGATTTTAGAAAGGGATGTAGAATATATATAGCCATTTTGAATATCTTTAGTCTTTGTAGTTTATTTATCTTTTCTCAAGATCAATTTTTTTTATTTATTAATATTAATATAATAAAATTTCTATTAATTAATTTTTTTTTTTTTTTTTTTTCAAAAGAATCAGCAGATAATAATTGAATTTAAAATAATTAATAAATAAAATTTTTGGGGTTAAATAAGTTTTTTTTTTTTTTTTTTTTTAATATTCACACTTTTTTCTCATTCACACTCACACTCACACACACATTCACACAGTCTTTTCGGCAACTTAGGCCATATAAGACTTTGACGATAACCGTTGTAATATAATATTATCTATTATGGGTTCAGGCATTTCTATTTAAGCCATCTGGTATCCAAATGGCTTAAATAAAATCATCGGACTGCCTGGGTCCGAACCCGCTAAGTAAGAGTTGAAAATACAGTATTTCAAAAGGATGTAGAATGTATATATAGCCATTTTGAATATCTTTTGTTTTAAATAAAATTTCTAAAAATTATAAATTTTTTTTTTCATAAAATTTTAATTGAATATCTATAGGGTTGTGATTTCTTTGTTGTTTGGAAAACAATTATTGAAAGAATAAAATAATTGATAATTGTTTAATAAAAGATGATTTATTTAATGAAAATTTGAAACGAGTCTCTGTCTGTTTATGAAGTCTAATATTATATTTGAAGTATCAAAACAAAACAAAAGATGATGATATTGAATATTATAATAAAAGAGGTAAGTAAAATAGCTCTAGACGTCACTCTTAAGTCAGTCACCTCCTCTTAATCTCTCTCAAGAGTTAGTTGTCTGTCTATAAGCATAAACAATAGAGTCATCTGTTAGCGAATCTCCTCTCCCGATATAATAGAAACAATAATTTGCTTTTAAAAACTTTCAACTTTAAACAAAACAATGAATGCTATTGTTATATTGATTAAAAGCAAATTTATGACGTCATAATCTAATAATTATTTTTGTTTGTGCTAAGTTACCGTATTGGCGGCATGGGCGGAATGTCTTCGTCGATGACAGGCGGCGGCGGCGGCGGCAGGTATGGGGAGCAGATGAGCAGTGCCCAGGTGTGTTGTGGAGGCGGATGTGGGGGCGGCAGCCTGTAATAACTGCTCTAATAATTGCAGTTCACTTCTTGCTGGTGGCAGAGCTAAACTCGCTGTACGACAATATTGGGGCCGATTTGACGGTGTTGATGGGGGCGGCTCCAGCGACGGCCGTCGCCGAAGCCGACCCGGAGGCGGAGGGTCCATCATCTAGCTCTGAAACAGAGAGAAAAAATAGAAAATTCAATCACGTTTTATTAATCAATACAGAGGGGAGACATTTTTGACAAGGAATTAAATAAATGTCCATCTCCCTCAAGAGCAGAAAAAATACACAATTCGTATTTATAGCAAGCAATTTTATCTTATTTATTATATTTAATAAATAAATTTGTTTTGGGGAAAAAAAATAATATCAAATTACAAAGATTTAAATTTAATTTAAATGAGATTTAAAAAATAAAATTAAATTTAATATTATAAATTTGCTTTTATGGTTAAATCCCCAAATGGGGAGACTCAAAACAATTTCCCATTGGTAACTTTTGGGTTTCATTTTGTAGCTCTATGTACTGATGAAGCAGCTAGGTTTATTTCTTTAATAGAGACGTTTCGGTCAACTATGCGACCATCTTCATGGCTAGAGTTCAGTCATTAGAAAAACGTTCTTTGACAGACATTTCATAAAATTCATTACGATCTATCAGATATAATGCATTCAGCGCCAAAAGTCAATATGACTTTTGCATTATATCTGATAGATCGTAATGAATTTTATGAAATGTTTGTCAAAGAACGTTTTTCTAATGACTGAACTCTAGCCATGAAGATGGTCGCATAGTTGACCGAAACGTCTCTATTAAAGAAATAAACCTAGCTGCTCGGCCTTTTATTTTTCTACTACGTATTGATTCAGCTATTCACCTCGCTAACATATATTTATTTTCTTGACACTTATTGGGTCTCTCTCGAGACCGAAATGTCGGCCCAATAAAATATTTAAAGAAAATAATTTTGGCTGTCAGTCTATACTTTTGCAATGCCTTCTTGATTTTACTCAACAGCCACATGGAAAATACTAAATGAAAAATAATAAAAATTGTTATAATTAAAAAAAAATCTGGTGTGACTGGCGCACAGCACACAACTTTCTCTTACCTTCGGTAATCGAAAGTTATGTACTGTGCTTGTCACACCAGATTTTTTGTGTCGACATGTATTTAGTTCCCGGCAGTAGGGAATATTTGAATTCAGATGTAAAATTTATAAGTATGGGAAAATATTTATATTTTGTTCCCATGGCAACCATTTCTCCTATCTTTCCTATGAAGCACAAGAGTAAAGTGTGCTTCAAACAATTTTGTGGGCAAAACGAGAATATACATTTGAAAGATCATCTAAAAAATAATTGATTTTTGAATTTTAATCAAAAATCGTTAGAGCGAATTTTGAGAAAATCGAAAAAAACTGAAAAAGTACATCAGTAAAGTACTAGTACTCTTTGGCCGATTTTGATTAAAAGCTTATTTTTCCGGTCCCGGGGGGTGTTTAACTTAAATATAAAATTTCAGCCTCATAGCTCAATTCCTTCATGCTTAAAATTTGACACACACCCACCCACCCACCCACAGACAGACCATGTCGCGAAAACCACTTTTTGGATTCAGGGGACCTCAAAACGTGAAGATCCATCAAAATCTCGACATCGAATTTTTGACATGAATCCAATACTTTCTCTCTATATATATATTACATATATACATAGGTAAGAGAAAGTAAAAAACACAAAAAAAAACGAAAATCTATCTATTTCGGTCGTTAATCAAGACCTTCTTCAGGACAATTGTTCTAATATATATTATTTTTAAAATTATAACATTTATAAAGAATTAATTAACAAATTGTGTATGCAAAAGAGTAGTGAAAAAGCATACATGTTTACATTCGACTTAATATAATCGAATGTAAGATGCCCCTGAGCAAACGAGTTACAATTGTATAATTGTAAAAATAATACCAAATATCTTGTATTAAAAGAGTTAATTGTCCTGAGGAAGGCCATGTGATTAACGACCGAAACGTCGATAATTTAAGTTTTTATTTTAATCTGCTTGCTACTACGTATCCTGTATCCATTTAAATTTTATGTTTTGTTTTTTATTCAATCTCCTGACTGCCAAGTCTTCTATATCTTGGTAATTTTTTTTGCCTGGGACGGGATTCAAACCCTTGACCTTTGGTCTTAAAATAAAGAAAAAAAATAAACATCAGAGAGTTTATTATAAATTAAATCTCACAATTATTATTCAATAATTAATTAAATAATATATTTAAAATAGAGAATGCAAATTTCATGGAATATTGATAGAATTTAACGTATTTATATTGTATATTCAAAATTAATTATTTATTTATTAAATTAAATTTTGAAATGAAAATTTTCAATTTCCATTAAACAAATGAAGCAATTTATTTTAGGCCTATACACAGAGTATAATAATCAATTGGCGCCCGCCTCCCTTTTCCTATAAACCGGGATTTATTTATTTGGTGATTAATATATTTAATAGAATCAATTCGAAATCTCCATTAAGAATTATTAAAATTAATATACCTATATAATATAATATGATTTTAATATGAAAATAAAAAATCTGGTGTGACGATCGCACAGCACACAACTTTCTCTCAACTTCGGTAAATGAAAGTTGTTGTCATACAAGATTTTTTGTGTCGTCGTATATTTAGTTTCCAGTTATATTAAAATTCAAGATGTAAAAATATTTATATTACTTTTTTTGTTACCATGTCTGCTATCTTTTTTATGAAGCACAAGAGTAAAGTGTTCTTCAAAAAATTTTAAGAACAAAATGAGAATATACATTTTAAAGAGCATCTAAAAAATAATTGATTTATGAATTTTAATCAAAATCGTTGGAGCGAATTTTGAGATAAACGAAAAAAACTGAAAAAGTACATCAGTAAAGTACTAGTACTCTTTGGCGGATTTTGTTTAAAAGCCTCGTGTCACGTCCCAGAGGGGATGCCTAACTTAAATATAAAATTTCAACCTCGTAGCTCTTTTTGTTCTTGAGATATTTTGTACTCGGACACTTTTTTGTACTCAGGAGACCTCAAAACGTGTATTTCCATAAAAATCTCGACATCGAATTTTTGACATGAATCAAATACTTTCTCTCTCTATATATTAACATATATAGACGTAAGAGAAAGTAAAACTTTTTATAAATTGAATGTCTAATTCACAGATATACACTGAAAGATAGCCGAAATACCGTAAATAAAAGTGGTGCGAGCGAAGAAGAGGCTGGTTTTTCTTCTTAACTTCGGAGGGAAGTTAATCCTAGATCGACCAAAAAGAAATCTCTCTCTTTCTGACTACCGTGGGCTTTCTGCGGAATCTGAGAAGACCCTCACCTTGGATCTGCAGATTGAACAAGATCTCCCGGGCATCCTGGTCTAAACCAAGGGGAGACTTTCCCACCTCTAGTTTTAAGGCCAGGTTGGTACAAGCCTTGCTGTTTCCCTATTTCATACTATGAGATTTGGTATTGATGGACCTGACAAAGGTCTCAAAACTACGGTTGATCTTCCAATCTAGAAGGGAAGAACACATATCCTCTTTTACCGGGACTTGCAGGTGACCGAAGCTTCTCTATAAGATTCTGAACGGTGTGTGTTCCGAATAACTTGAGGGTTATTACCGCTATCTAAGATCAAGACTGAAACAACTCGACCTGCTCCCGGACATAGGACTTAGGCTATATGGAAGGTCAGGTTGAGGACGATAAGGAGAAAAAAACAAGCTTCTGTTTTCTCTCTCACTACTTCAATTTATTTGCACATACTCCTATACAGGGGCCATCCTCAGTGCATATAAGAATTTTATGAGAGAAGATCATATAGTAAGAGATCATATACTGGCATAGAACGTCCAGGCACGAAGCTCATGCGCTCAATTGTTCTCAAATATATTTTATTAAATTGACAATCTCTCTCATAAATTCATATATGCACTGATGATGGCTCTTATATAGGAGCCGAAATATTTGCAAATAAATTGAAGTATTGAGATGGACAACGGAAGCTGGTTTTATTCTCATTATCGTCCTCATCTACGATTCCCAGCTAAAAGCAACTACTGTATGGAAGGTCTGTAGTGTCCCACAGTCAAAGGACGTTAGTGACAAATAGGAACGAAATGAGACACTAACGCTTGAGGGAATCCGTCTGTGAGGAGGAACCCGTGAGGGGTGAGTTGTGATTGTATAAGGGAAATTGTTGAATGACATTTCAAGTTAAGGTGTGTGAAAGAGAATGAAAGTAATATATATGGTTGGCGAAAAAAAATTAGAAATAGAATACGAAATAGAAATAGAAAAACAGAAAAAGCAATAAATAAACACACTCGGCCGCCGTCATCAAACTTTTTGTTTTTTATAAACTAAAATTATTCCTGACTCCGAGGGCAGCCATTCTGAATTGGCAACTGAAGTCCAGGGGGTCTCTCGTTATTCCCCATTCCCTACAGGTCATTTTGGGTGTAATGGCTTCCGAGTAGAAACTAGGAGGGCGACGACGCTTTTGACTTTGACTGGGAGGGTGATTTACGGAAAAATCTTGTACATAGAGTGTTACACTTTTGTCATTTTTTATGGATTCATTGGTTCTTCCAATTAGAGTCCATCCTAAATAAGTCTCTATTGCTACTAGACCGAAGCTCAAAACTTCCCTTCTGCCTGTCAATAGTTGGCCAGCAAAGTCTGATCCAATAAGGATATCAATCGGATAAAATTATTTTCTTGTCTTCAAGTTCTGTTTTCCATAGTCCATTAGAGGCTATAGGTACAGCAGAACACAAATCGGGTATGTCTAAGACTTCAATTCGGTAGGTATAGTCATTATGAGGTTTAAATTTCATATTTAAAATGTGTTTGAGTACCGCCAAACAGAACATGAGCTATTTCTTCTTTTCCTCTTGAAGTATACTTCATTAGAGATACTTGACGCTTCGATCTGCGAGGCAGTGTCTATTAGTACCCTTGCAGCACATTGGATTGCTAGTTAACAGGGTTAAGGTCCTTTTAAGGTACATTCACGAGAGGTTTAGATGAGGCGGTCTTGTACAGATAAATCTACCATTAACGTACCGACCTTGGATAAAGGTAGTTCGCCCACCACGAAACCGTGGAGGTCCTGATCAAAATACAATCTCATCTCGCTATTAAATGATATATTGGCTGGCTTATTTACAGTCTATTTGTGCGTTGATTGAAAAAATTCCATCTTTTTTCAAACAAAGCTCTACCTAGTCTACAATTAATGTCCAATAATATGGATACATTATATTAATAACAGTTTTTAGCCAAGGCACGGGTCTCTGTGCAGTCAGTCCTGGATCTTTGCTTGTTTTCTCTGGATATTTGCGGCGGATCTGTTTGATTTTTGTGTCTTTCAACTTCTTTTTTGCTGGTGAATATAACTCTGTCAGCGCTCTTCGACTTAATCGCTGGGAGAGTGGTGAATTCTGCCCTTTTTGTGAGAGATAAGTCACTCTTTTTATTCATTTTATTCTTTTTTTTCTCTCATTGCATAAAAATAGTAATCCCTAATCGGATTTATTATTATTAATATCTATTAATATTTGCATTTGAGTATAGTAATATTTTTTTTCTTTTTCAAAATAATTTAATCCTTTCCAAGGCCGTCCCATTACCACTCAAGTCGCTTGCGATCGGCCTCGTCTAGCGTGAAGCGCACCTTAACCTCTTCCTTATATATATTATTATTACTATATATATAGTGAAAAATGTCTCAAACTTGTCAACTTTGCAATGCTTTTTTTTACAATTTTCAAGCAGTACTTTTCTGTAAAGGCATGTGTCAATTGAAAATTCATTTACACTGCACTAAAAAATTTAATGAGAATGTACTTATTAACAAGGGAATCATTTTAAAATCTGATGATGATAATAAGCATGGTATCGGCTTTATGTGTAAGGATTGCGACACATTTAATAAGAGCTTTCATTCCGAAGAAACTTCATCTTCGGCTATAGGAAATAATGAATCAAATAGTGAACAAAATATTTTAGAAATACTTAAAATTGTAAAATCTCTGTATCGAGAAGTCAAACACCTGAGAGCAGAAAATAATGATATGAAGCAGGAAATTGTCCTTTTGAAAAAGGGACTCACTTCACCTCATTACACTAACAATTTACCTCAGTCTCCATCTAAGAGAGTGGCTGAGAGGGAACATCCTATGCAGAGTGTTCTTTCGTATTCAGGGGCCATTCAGGCAACAGGAAATAAGAAATCTATTCAACACCCATCTAAAATTGATTCTAGTTCAGCTATTCCAACAGCTCCCTCACAGAGTAGTGAGATAGTGAGTCCCAAAACATCTGAAGAGTCTGGTCAAAGACAGATTCGGATTCTGGATGAAGAAGGATTTACTACTGTCTCTTACAGGAAGGGGAGGAATAAGCCAGTTCCCCCCTCTTCAAGGTTGTCTTAAATCGGATTCATTGAAGGCAGCGCGGACTTTTAGAAGGAAGGAACTCTTTGTGTCGAGATTGGCGCCTGACACTTCTCATCAGGATTTGGAGAATTTTTTCTAAAAAATGAGTTAAAGCTGAAATTTGCTAAATGCACCAAATTAAGAACTAAGTTTAAAACTTACGCGTCTTTTCACATTTCTATTGACAGTGAAGACTTTGGCAAAGTTCATCACGAAGAAACTTGGCCAGAGGGAATACTTATCAAACCGTTTATGGGAAAGTTAATGGTCGGTGACCCAAAAAACGATCAACGGCCCCCCTCCGGAGGCCACCTCAATCTGAAAAGAACTGAAATAGATCTTCATAATAATCCAAATTCATCTATCAAAAGTGCTATGCCTAAATCTAACAGATTGTATATTTACTATCAGAATGTCAGAGGCCTGCGAACCAAATGCGAAGAGTTTTTACTACGGTGCCAAGAAGAACGTCCCAGAATAGTCTGTTTAACTGAGACATGGCTAAACTCTAACTTTCAAAATTCAGAAATCTTACCTGAGTCGTACTCTGTCTTTAGAACTGATCGGGATCCCCATCTTTCCAAAAGGAGAGAGGAGGAGGTGTATTAATAGCCGTTAATTCATCTCAATGGGACTACGTTGCTGAAAGAGTTACTCTGCTTGAATGCCCCAACTCCGTCTGGGTTAAAGTAAAGAACTGTAAAAGCTCTGTTCTTTACATATCAACTGTGTACTTCCAGCCTAACACACCACAAGAAGACTACGATAAGTTCTTCAACAACCTTGAACACTTTAACTTTGAAGAAAATTCAAAAATCATTGTTGTGGGTGATTTTAATCTCGATTTTTATGGTAGTGATAAACATTTGGTGTGTAACAAGTGTCAATCCCTAAAATCAATTATTGCATATAATGGCCTTTTTTCGTTAAACAACGTTTTGAATAACTCTGATAAGACTCTTGATCTTGTTTTATCCAATTGTAAGGATTTGGAGGTTGTGAGAAATATCTCACCCCTTTCCAAAATTGATCCTTATCACCCCCCACTAGATATATTTGTCAACAATGTGCATATTATTAATAATAAAAAGAAAAATCTTCCAAACGACCAATTCTAATATGTTTAATTTTAAAAAGGTAATTTTAAGTTATTATATCTTTCTCTCTCTAAAATAAATTGGTCGGTACTCTACTCGATAACAGATGTAAATAAGGGCCTTGATCTTTTTTATAAAATATTAAATAATGTTTTTAAAAACTGTTTTCCATTTAAACGAATACATACAACATCTTATCCCCCCTGGTATAATAAAAAATTAATCATCATGATTAAAAATAAAACGAAAATTAGAAAACGACTCAGACGAAAGAGGAATATAAGTGATAGATTTGCTTTTGAGAGGCTAAGAACTGAAATTCATCGTTACAATAAGATTTTATATAAAAATTACTTATCCAGAATTGAAGGAAGTATAAATGCAAACCCAAATATTTTTTGGAATTACATCAATCAAAAAAAATCTTCTAAGTCTGTGAGTGATAATTTTAAAATCTATGGTGTTGATACAACCAACACAAAATTAATTTGTGACTCTTTTGCGAACTACTTTCTTTCTGTATATAACAATAATAACAATTTCAAAATAAATTCCTCTCTTGACAAACTCAATAACTTTAGTGATGTGTTAAATATAAATGAAATTTCATTCCAAGATGTAATCAGTGCTATATGTAATTTAAAACCTAAGAAATCAGTTGGCCATGATGGAGTTCCTGCATATATTGTAAAGGGTTGCTCTGATGTCCTTGTAACACCTCTGCATTTTCTTTAAATTTGTCTCTCTAAAACTAAAACATTTCCCGATCTTTGGAAACTCACCACCATTATTCCTATTTATAAAAAGGGCGAAAGAAAGTTTGTGTCTAATTATAGACCTATAGCTCTTCTCTCTCCCTTTACTTAAAATATTTGAGAGCATAATCTATAAATACATGATGCACTTTATGTCAAGTATTTGACTGAATCTCAACACGGATTTATTCCTAAAAGATCCGTTTTGACCAATCT
>JAKCPI010006387.1:0-13351 GCA_023213315.1 Euborellia annulipes | reverse complement strand
AAAAAAAAAGCAGAAACCTTCTATTTATTTTGAGAAACACTGATTTAGACAATTTGAGAAAAGATACAATAGTTGAATAAATATTAAAGAGAAGATGGTAAATGGGTCTCGACTTTACCCGCATCTGGAGTTTTGAGTGAGGCGAGGTCAGCACCTTCTTCAGGCACCGGCACGTTGTAAAATTCACCCTCCTCTTGAGTGAGGAGTTTAAAACCAGCCAAGGGGGCGGGAGCCTTGATTAGTTCGGAGATCCCGCAGGACTGGGGAACCCATAAAGTCGTTCCTCGAGGTTCGATCCCAATCCCAAATCTCGATTAATAATCGCCGATCTTTATCTTCGGGCTTCAACTCGCTGCAAAAATAACAAAATAAACATTTATTTTGTGTCCTCTCCAACCACATTGTTATTGCTCGTTATTCCATATTTAGAGCACTTTTGAAAGATTTTTTCCAGCAAAACTTTTTGTTTTATTTTAAGGTGCGCGTCTCGGAAAACCGTTAAAGCACGATTGACTCGAGGCGGCAAGAGATGGCAGTTTAGTTTTCCCCATAGGAATACAAGGGATTTATTATATTTCATTCTAGACTTTCCAGCTAATTAATTAAAGGCAAAAAATTAATTATTTTTTAACACAATGATTACTAATTTAATTATCTACAACTTATAGAGCTCCTTTTTTTAAAATATCTTTTATTTAATGCCATTAATCTAAAAAAAATTTTTTTTTTTCGAAAATCAAAAAAAGGGCTTCTATAAGTTGTAGATATTTTAAATAGCTTTAATTTAGAAAAAAATTTGAGGTCGATAGCTTCAAAATTGTGGCCGCAAGGTCCCAAAATTAGCACCCCGAGACGCGCACCTTAAGGAAATCAAAAAGTTATTTTTAACAAGTTGAAAGTTGTAAATATATCCCATTTAATGCAATATGGGCAGACTACTCCACAAAATATTTTTTTTAATTTCTTTCTTTTTTTAATATCTTTTTTTTTTTATTTAAAACTTGAATGATAAAATTTATTAACGCTAATTTGAATCCCGAACTCAAATGTTCTTATTGTAAATTGCCTCCGTTTACCTTTTCAAAAATTTGAACCATGAGATCAAAGAGAGCCAGGTATGAGGCAACTCCCAGATTGACGACGTTTCGGTCTACAATTATTGGACCATTCTCAGGTGTTAGAGAGTTAAAAATTTAACAAACTGGCAATCTCAGGGAGTAAAACGTTACAAGTATTGTAATGTTGATTTGTTAATATTTCTCTTTTACATTCACATAATATACCGTACATGTATATATAACAAAGGTGTCTGTCTCCATCAGCGTTAATTATATTTGTATATTACAAAAGATATTAACCTTATAACTGATCTAACAACTGAATGGAGCAGTGCTAAGTATTTTTTAACACCTCTGTCCTGAAGATGGGTGTCGTTTAGACCCCAAAAACGTCGACAAGGGAAATTAAAATTATTCGGGCTTTCATTTGACTTGATCTTTTAAAAGAGAAATATTAAAATAAAATCAACATTGGTGGAGGCCAACTTAACGTAACGTTTCTACGCCCAGTTGACAAAATTTCATCAATATTCACAAACGACAACTCACTAAGACCGGTCAATTTGGGAGGGCTGTCGACCTCCTGCCTCCTGCCATTGATCTCATCGAGTCAGTTAGAGCCACTTCACCCGAGAAACAAAAGCAACTTTTCGGCGGCATCAGAATGCCTTCTTCAGTGCCCGAGAGGGTTTGGATCAATTTTGAGAACCTGGCTCGAGTCATTTGCCTAATGAAAATAGCAAAGTAGTTGCTGCTGCTGCTGCTGCTCGTGGGCGTAAGTATAGGCGGGACGGGAGAGGGTGAGGGTGAAGGGGGGGGGGAGATTAATTTGATTATTTTAAAAAGATTCCCCCCCCCCTCCTTCTTTCATCAACTAATCATTTAGGCTAATTAGGATTGTGTAAAGTGAATTAGTTGCTTGTATGGCATTTAGAGGTCGTCAGGGCAAGGGGGTAAGGGGTAACCTCTGCCCTTTCACCCACACACACACAGAGTGCAATCATCAGGGAGCCTCTCAAAAGCAAGCCTTTTTAGAACAAGGCTAGAGCATAAGAAGCAGGCATTTATTCGATGTTGAGATTTTGGTGGAAATACACGTTCTGAAGCCTGAGTAAAAAAAAGTGGAAAAGCATGCAGCAAATGAGCTACGAGGTTGAAATTTTATATTTATGTGAAATTGGACAATTTGGCAAGCAATGCATGTGGATATCCCCCAGCTGGTATTTAATTACAAGAATAACAAAAGAAGGCTAAGGATATGCTTAATTCTCTCTCTCGCTCGCTCATCATTCAAATCACTCAACTAGACCTGCATTTAAAAGCCATCAGTGAAATCAAATTAGTAATGGAGGATTCTCTATTTCCATTTTGATTATATAAAAGAGGGAATTTATTTACCCTCCGTATGGTATTTAAGAAAATTAAATTGACGAAAATAGATAGCTCTAGCTATTTAAACTTCCCTCTAATTGAATTCTGGACAGTGATTAGAAACATAGCCAGCGTAGAAAGGGCTCGGATTAAAAGCCTAATCTGAATGCTGTGCTCTTCTCCCACATTTATTTTCAGCTATAGCAAATAATAAATCAGTATTTTTTAGGAACCGACCGAATATTCGGTTTCGGTTACGGTTTCGGCAAAAAATCATGGTTTCGGTCGGATCCTAGTATTTTTGTTACAGACGATATGTATGATTGGTGTGTTAATTTAAAAATGAAATTCACATTTGTTAGCCTGCTCTGGGTTAATTGAATTTCTTCAGCAGATTAATAAAAATTGAAAAATGAGGCAAATAACGACACTTCACTTCACTTGCTCATCTAGAAACAGCTAACGTAAATTTAATACGATCGCTCAGGGCTAGAGCATTTAGCTTTGGGAACAAAGGCCAAGGGTTCGCATAGGCCTAACAACATTCTTGAACTCGCCCTTTTTCAGTTCATGTAGAGTGCCTGATCCAAATCAATATTTGTTAATGCAATCTCTTCATCGGGGATTCCTTCATTGTGCTAGAGGAATGATAAACTCCTTTCGAAGGTCGTCTTGAGATTGATTCAACATTTTTAATATTTGAAATAAGATAGAGACAAATACGTAGTCTGGGTGGGGATTCATTTCTTCTTATTTGATCAGATAAAAAGACTTCAAATAGGTAACAAAAGTTTTTTTCTATTTAATATTGATTCATCCCCAATTATAATAGAATTTAGTGGCAAGTTCGGCTAAGCATTTTGGTTATCAATAGAGGTGAATATCTGAGCCCTCAATTTCTACTTTCTCTTACCCTATATTTTAAATCTCTCTTCTTTTAGGTTTCAGATTATAAGGAACCTTAGAATGCAAAAATTTGTAGGGGCACACAACTTTCTCTACCTCTTCGGTAAGTGCTTGTCACACCAGATTTTTTTCGTGTCGAGATATATTTAGTTTCCGCCGATATATTTGAATTCAGATGTAAAATTTATAAGCATGGGAAAATATTTATATTTTGTTACCAATGCAACCATTTCCCCCCCCCCCTATCTTCTCTATGAAGTACAAGAGTAAAGTGGTCTTCAGAAGATTTCAATGGCAAAATGAGAATATACATTTTAAAGAGCATCTAAAAAATAATTGATTTATGAATTTAAAAAAAAATCGTTGGAGCGAATTTTGAGAAAATCGAAAAAAAAAAAAAAAACTGAAAAAGTACCGGTATATCAGTAAAGCACTAGTAGTTTTTGGCCAATTTTTTCCAAAAGCTTCGTGTTACGCCCCAGGGGGGGGGTGCCTAACTTAAATATAAAATTTCAACCTCCTAGCTCTTTTCATTCTAGAGATATTTTGTTCACAGACACACACAGAAAGAGAGAGAGAGCGAAATCTTTTATTGAAGTAAAAAGTAAAAAATATGGATATATATATACATTAGTTTACACGCCTAGGACTCTTGGTCAAATCCAGAGGTATATATCCAGAGAAAGTAAAATTCGGAGAGTCGATAACTTATTTAGCAGGGCTTGGCTCTAAGGTAACATTCTAGTAATTAGTCTAAATTCTTCAACACGACCCGGTAGAGGAAAATGTAAAATGCCCCAATTTACAATCGATTTATTACCAGCGAGTAGAGGACCGAAATCCCTTCTATTGACAGACCAACTACTAGGCCACAAATCAATACACAATCCCAAGAACGAACGAACGTGGGCCTGCCTATATGATTATACAATAATATTTGAACACCACAAATGTACAAATGCAAATTCCGTATAAATCAAATTTAATTAGGGGGAGGGGGAGGGAATTTCAGAGGGAGTTCAGAAAAGCCGACCAATCGAGATTAAAAGAAATTCTCGATAGGAATTGATAAATTTAATAAAAACTGACGTTTCGGTAACATTTGAGAACATCTTCAATCAATCTAATGAAAAAGTTATTAAGAACTTTATTTAATGTTACACTTGTGAGTGGCACACTCGAACAGCACACAACTTTCCCATAACTTTGCTAAGAGAAAGTTGTGTTCTGTGCTTGTCATGCTTCTTTTTAAATACTCGGTATAGTTATATCCGAGAAGAAGAAAGAAAGCAAAAGGCAAAAGGCAAAAGGTAGAAAGATAGATGTTCAAAAAGCGACAGGTGGTTGTCTAGCCTTCTACTATTCTTCTTTCAACTCAACTTCTCTCAATAATGACATCTATTTTTTTTTTTTTTTATTTTTACGGGGCGGGGGGAATAAATTAAAAAAAATCTGGTGTGACCGGACGCACAGTTTTTGTTCTGTGCTTGTCACACCAGATTTTTTTGCGTACTTATTTAACAATACTGCAAACATCCCATGGACAGCTCGCCTATGCCCCGGAAAGGCTGGAAATCCTGGGTTCGATTCCCTTTACCACTAGTTTAACATATATTTAGTTTCCGACAGTACGGTGTACATTCCAATTTCAAGATGTAAAATTTATTAGTATGGGTAAATATATATATTTTGTTACCATGGCAACCATTTACCCTTTCTTTCCTATGAAGTACAAGATCCAATACTTTCTCTCTTTATATATAAAGATATATACTGGTAGAGGTAAGAGAAAGTAAAATCAAATCAAAGTTGACTCATCTTTATGAAAATGGACTTAATTTCTTGTTCTTATTTTTCAGCGAGATTATTGATTTAGTTTGAAATTTCAATTTACCTTTTATAATCAATGAATGCGTTAGCGGAGAGGAGAGGAGAGGAGAGGAGAGGGAGAGGAGAGAGAGCATGCGGTCCTGCGCTCTAATCAACGAGGGGGATAACATCATCTGTTTGTGCTTTATATACCCTCTACACCCCTTGGATTCGGTGTCAGAGTTGCTTGAGGCAAAGAGAAAAGAAATTTTCTTTTTTTTTTTTTTTTTTTGTATTCTGAAAGCGAGGCTTCTAAATAATGCAGATGTTTGTTAATCGATACTCTAGTGTAGGCCTGTAGAATATCATGATTATAAACAAATCTGGTATGCCTGGCGCACCGCACACAACTTTCCTTCTTTTTTTCGGGGATATGAATTAATAAATATTTAATTATATTAATTTTAGTTTCAGGTGTTGTTGTTGTTGAGGAGTCGATTTTGTCCACAGGGCACTAGAGCGACTCTCCTGGGCTTAGAGCCCAAGTTGCGTCGACAGCCGGTTTAGAGAGACTTTTCGCAAACCCGACTCTTTAAATATTTTTCGAAATTTTTGCAGCCAATCGACTGGGGGGGGGGGGGGGGTTCTATTTGTGCTATGGGCATTATGGTGTTTTGATTATTGATTTGGGTTCTTATTAATGTGAAGTGGGGAAAATTTTTGATCAAGGGGGGGGTTATCTCAGTCAGTTGTTTAATTTGTTCTGTGCTGTGTTGTATTAGTTTAGCTAAATTTTTGTTCTCTTTGTGTGGAATCTTGTTTTAGTTGTTGCTTGAAATTTAGTTGCGTTTGTTGTATTTGTATATTTTGAATGTAATGTAATTCTCGTTTCGCCTTCAAAATTGTTTGAAGCACACTTTACTCTTGTGCTTCATAGGAAAGATAGGAGAAATGGTTGCCATGGTAACAAAATATAAATATTTTCCCATACTTATAAATTTTACATCTTGAATGGGTCGTTTTGATAACTTACCTACCCCAACATTAAAATAGCCCCCCTATGGGAAAATACATGGTGTTTGTCCTTCAGCATTAAAATAGCATTAAAATAGCTGAAGGACAAACACCATGTATTTTCCCATAGGTAGGCTATTTTAATGTTGGGGTAGGTAAGTTATCAAAACGACCCATTCTAATATATCGGCGGAATCTAAATATGTGTCGACACGAAAAATCTGGTGCGACAGTCACACCAGATTTTTTGGATTCAGGGGACCTCAAAACGTGAAGATCTATCAAAATCCCGACATCGAATTTTTGAATTTTTTTTGATTTTTGAATCCAAATAATTTCTCTCTCTCTATATATATTACATATATACATAGGTAAGAGAAAGTAAAAAAAAAATAATAAATTTATTTATATAATAATTTTTATTATTTTTCATTTGAGAGAATTAATCAATTTTAATAGGCTTTAATTATTTATAAAGCAAAACAAAAATCTATTCTTTGCAATGGGAAAATTCTGAATTTTCTTGAATTTTTTGCGTTTTCAGAGGCGTACTGAGGCAGTTGGGGTTTGAACCCCCGTGGCTACGCCTATGTTTGAAATAAATAGGGATAGGGTCTAAATGGCCTTAAGGCGGCCGGCCATACACGGCAGGTCCAAAATCCGGCACCGATCCAATCTGGTGTGACTGGTCGCACAGCACACAATTTGTTCTTATTATCGGTAATTTAAAGGTGCATTCTGTAGTTGTTTACCAGAATTTATATACAAATCAAATTTTTGAGTATTAATTTTTAAAATTTTATATTAAAAACACAATTTTTCTTTCCAAAAAAAGGTTTTTTCAAATCATGCAACGCATAATTAAATCACCCAATTTTCTATTAATACTCACTTGTCAGTGTGTTTACGTCAAAAAATAAAGATAATATAATCAGGGGCGTATAAGATTTGAAAAATTTCGGGGGGGGGGCCCTCCCTATATACGCCCCTGAATATAATATATGAGTTTGAAACTTGGAGAAGTTGCTAAGCAAATTCATATTTAGTATAACTTAATGAAAGTTGAGGGTAAGTTTCCCTTTCTCGAGTTAGGAAACTAGAGCTAATTATTCTAACACAGAGAGAAAGTAAAACAAATATGTGAATAATTAATGGCATAATAATGCGACTCAACATACGAAGGAAATAAAGTAAAAAGAGTTAAGTCACTTACAAAGTGATGGTTTCGTTCCAGACAGGGTTTAAACAAGACCGAATCGTTTTCGTTTTCTTCTTAACGTTGTCGGCGTCAGGGATGAGTTTAAGCTTGACATACGGGTCGGAGAGGCCGTTCGGGTCCATCGGAATTAAATTGCGTCCTTGTTTAACTGGAACAAACAAGTTGTTGCAAAATTTAACAATTATTTGAAATTTTATCTTATAGCTACTATACAATATACGTTTGTGTTTATTCAATATGTAAGCACACCAGCTCTCGAAAACGGCTCTAAAGATTTACGATTTTGATTGAAATTGATAAATCAATTATTTTTAGATTAAGTACTCTCTAAAAACGAATTAGTAAAAAACTACTAATTCATAGTGAATAGTCACTTTTTTAAGATGTGCAAAGTAGACCACCCGTAAATAGTGGATATCCACTTTTTCAATTAGTAAAAATTATTAATATGAAAAATTCACTTATTGAAAAAGTGAATTTTTTTAAAAATAATGACAAAAAAAAAAAGAAACGTTTAAGATATATGAAATAAGGTGCGATGACACCGAGACCCAACTTGTGTTTACTGACTACTTACTGACGGTTAGAAAACCGAACCCACTTAAACTTGACTTACTTTTACTACTCTGTTATTTGGTATATAAGTATGTCGCTGATGTTAACAATGCTTTTTACTTGAATGTTACTATATTCCTTCCCAGCAATTTATTTCTAAATAAACTTAATAAAACTAATTATCGTTATATCAAGAAATATATTTACTAAATTTTAAGTAAAAATATTTCTTAATTGACTATTTAAAAAATAATATTTTATTAATTTAAAAAAATTTGGAATCTATTTGTTTTGACTTAACATATATTTCCTGCAATTTTTAACAAAAAATACGGCTAAATCCTATATGACGGTAAGTAAATTTTTATTAAAATTAGGAAGTTTTCAGGGAGAATTCACCCTCCCTTCCCTTTATTATTCTAAAAGAGGTGGCGGTAAGCCAATTTGATCGAGATATATGCCAAAATAAGGAAAATTTTGAAGAAATACAAGGACCACATTAACCATTAAAAATATATATTTTTACTTACTTTTTTGGGTTTTTTCTTTCTCCATTGTAATTTAGATGACAAAAACCTTGCGTCTGACCTATTCTGATTGAGATAAGTAAAGAAATTTATTAAATAGAGTTGAAAATATAAAAAATAATTTTATCGAAAATTGTTTATTTTTTTAATATTGAACGATAAAGGAGCTAACTTCATGTTGTATTAAAAGTTAAAGTATTCACTGACTTTTTTTTTTTAGTAAAAAGGCTCGAGTTTGCTACACTTATTAAGAACATCTTTGGGTCCGCGGGCCACCGATGGAGACCCGTGTCTTTTGGTTCTTATATTTAAATTTAAATAAAAAATATCCATCCAGAATATATTAAAGAAGTTGCAGGGATCCCTTGTCCGAGAGCCGCCGGAGGCGGCTCGAGACCTTCGGTTAATTAAGGTCGGTTCTGTTTTAGATTTAAAAATATTCATCCAGAATATTTTAAAGAACTTGCAGGGATCCCTTGTCCGAGAGCCGCCGGAGGCGGCTCGAGACCTTCGGTTTTAAGTTCGGTTATTTTATTTTTAGAAAAAAATTCAAAACAACTAGGGAATTCTCGGCTTCGGTTCGGTTCGGTTTGGTTCGGCTCGGCTCAGTTCGGTTCAAAACCATCCAGTTAGAAGCGATTCGGTAGCTTTTAAAAATAAATTTTCGGGCCCGAAGGGTCCGAAAATTTATTTTTAAGGGCTACCGAATAGCTTCTAACTGGATGGTTTTGAACCGAACTGAGACGAGCCGAACCGATCCGAAACCGAACCGAAGTCGACACTAGTGACAAAACAACTTCAGGGGACACGACCTAATTGTTTCGGTCCTTCGGTTGCAGTTCGGTTTCCTTCGATTAAAGAAAATTTAAAAAAACTAGGGAATTCTCGGCCTTAGTGACAAAACAAATAGCATGCCTAAATGAAAAAAAAAACGATAGATTCATGAATGTTGAGCTAATGCCAAAAGTGGTCAAAAGTGTAAACTAGTCAGCCAGTGCGAAGGCTTGCCACTTTATTCTGAAGATTAACCGAAAAAATTATTCTTTGTTTTTTTTTTTTCAATTATCATCTGAAGTTAGCCCCTTTATCATTGTTTATTAAAAAAAAAAAAAATAAACAATTTTCGATAAAATTATTTTTTATATTTTCAACTCCATTTAATAAATTTCTTTACTTATCTCAATCAGAATAGGTCAGACGCAAGGTTTTTGTCATCTAAATTACAATGGAGAAAGAAAAAACCCAAAAAGTAAGTAAAAATATATATTTTTAATGGTTAATGTGGTCCTTGTATTTCTTCAAAATTTTCCTTATTTTGGCATATATCTCGATCAAATTGGCTTACCGCCACCTCTTTTAGAATAATAAAGGGAAGGGAGGGTGAATTCTCCCTGAAAACTTCCTAATTTTAATAAAAATTTACTTACCGTCATATAGGATCACGCCAAAAATACAAGTTATCTCAATATTATTATTTATTTGTATTATTATTACTTAAATAAAGCCTTATATTGCCAAAAATGTCTTTATTAAGGAACCGATCAAACAGCTGGTCGGCCATGTTGGCTTCTCAGACAGCCGGAATTGAATGAACTACTTTTTGAATTAGTAAAAAATAACTAATCTAAAAGTAACCAATAAATTTACTAAATACGTATATTAGTAGATTCTACTCAAAATGACTAAATTTGATGTAATTTTCTTACCTACTGTTTGAATAAGTAAAAATTCTACTAATTCGTTTTAAGAGAGTAGTAGGCTGGGATGAGTAGTGGTAAAGGGGTTACCAGCAGATTTATCGCCCCACCTGACGTCCTTTTATTTGGCAGATATTTCGATGCATAGGACACGCATCATCCGCGGACGTCAGGTGGCAGCGATAAATCTGCTGGTTATTATTCTCCAACCCCTCAAACCTTTTCAATTAATTTTATTTAGATGCCCTCTTTAAAATGTATATTCTCCTTTGGCTTGTTTGAAGCATCCTTTCTTACATTTCATGCAAAGAGGTTTTCTTCAAGTTTTTAAAGTGAATAAAAATCAGAGACATTTCCTCCCAACAACTCCTAACCCTCTATAAAGCCCGTGTCTTGAATATGGTTCCCACCTTTGGCGACGCTCTCTCCTCATAGAGGCGGACATTCGATTATTCTACCTTCACCGCATCGCTAGTCACTAGATCATAGAAGAAGCGTGTCTGCACTCTCTCTCTCTATGGTCAATGCTCTGCCGAATTAAAATCAATTATCCCACCCAATGCAAGACAAGGGAGACATCGTCCCCATGTTCAGATCACGACTCCTTTGTCCCGTGATTGTAACAAGCTCCCTGCGCCTATCTTCTCCAAAGCCTACAATCTTCAGACTCAACAGGCATCTTCTCAGTTCCCGTAGTTGAGTTCTATATGACAAACTCATACCGTAAAAATGAAAAAATTTCCTTTTATTTTTACAGGAAATTTCATCGAGTTCTAATTCAAAAAGAAATCCTGTAAAATTTGACAAGGTTTCCTTTAAATTTGACAGTAAAAACCTTTAAATTCTTATTTTACCTGAGAAAAAGGCAACTCCCTCCATACCTACCTACCTACCCATTGCTTCCTCTCTAACTCAAAGCTCGTCATTCTCTCTTAGCAGACAGTATGACTAGCTTGAGTTGACTAGGCAGCATTTCTTTTCCAGATTCATTCTTTGAATATTTGAAATCCGAGTTGATATCTTCTATCATATATACTTTTTTAATTTTGAAAAATATTTGTACTTTTTTTTTTTTATTCACGGCACGTCTAACAAAATTTTCTTTGTGTCCTGTTTTTTTCTTACATATTATGGCAAAAAACCAAGGTACGTCTACAAAATATATTATGATTTTCTTTTAATATAATTATTTTTATAATAAATTTTGTGCTTGACTTGCAGGACTTCAATGAAGACTATTTAAAATTATATCACATTCTAATTGAGTGGGATTTAGAAGGTCTGTTTCATACGTTAAAAGGTAAATATAATGTTATAAAACAAAATGTAAAATGTTTCAAAATATTATCTAGTGTTTATACAATTTATTTTTTTTGAATAAAAAACTCTTGCATACGTTTTAGGCTTTCGGCCATTGACATTAGTGGGAAAAGGGTTCTTTCAGATAAAATTCCTTATTTTCAAGTGACAAAAGAACCGAATACAATACCTTAGCCCAAGAGGGCTTCTTTCTGGCTCTCTTGGTCAGGCCGACCTCAACAAGTTAAAAATTTAGAATATAAACAAATTTTGGTAGAATTAAAAAACAAACTTTTTTTTTTTCAGAATACAAAATCGAAGATTCAGCATCTACAAATGAACAATTCATCCTATGGTTCTGAAAATGACATTTCTATTTTTTACTTTCTCTTACCTATGTATATATGTAATATATATATAGAGAGAAAGTATTGGATTCATGTCAAAAATTCGATGTCGAGATTTTGATGGATCTTCACGTTTTGAGGTCCCCTGAATCCAAAAAAGTGGTTTTCGCGACATGGTCTGTCTGTGTGTGGGTGGGTGGGTGGGTGGGGGTGTGTGGGTGGGTGGGTGTGTGTGTGTTCAATTTTAAGCATGAAGGAATTGAGCTAGGAGGTTGAAATTTTATATTTAAGTTAAACACCCCCCTGGGACCGGACAAGTAAGCTTTTAATCAAAATCGGCCAAAGAGTACTAGTACTTTACTGATGTACTTTTTCAGTTTTTTTCGATTTTCTCAAAATTTGCTCCAACGATTTTTTTTAAAATTCAAAAATCAATTATTTTTTAGATGCTCTTTAAAATGTATATTCTCATTTTGTGATTGAAATCTTCTGAAGACCACTTTACTCTTGTACTCCATAGAAAAGATAGGAGAAATGGTTGCCATGGTAACAAAATATAAATATTTTCCCATACTTATAAATTTTACATCTTGAATTCAATTGTACCCTACTGTCGGAAACTAAATACATGTCGACACAAAAAATCTGGTGTGACAAGCACAGTACACAACTTTCGATTACCGAAGGTAAGAGAAAGTTGTGTGCTGTGCGCCAGTCACACCAGATTTTTTTTCATATTATCTAAAAATAAATACATATTTTTGATATTTTAATATGTTTCAAAACTTATTAATAGGCCTATTTATAAAATAAGACATCTTGATAATTCATTTCAAAAGTATTTATTTATATAAGTTTGGTGTACATTACAACTGAATTGTAATTTTTTTGTAATTAACTCGTAAAATAAAAAAACATTTTTTTGTTATAATTTTGTAAATTTGATTTTTTTACATAATTTCCTTTATACAAAGAATCCTTTTAAAATTATAAGAAATCCTGTCAAATTGTTTTTGACAAAAAAATCATTGTAACTTGAATTTATTTCAATCTGCCACAGCTCGTCGGAACACAGGATTTTGGCGTGTTGATTAATTAAAAAATTTTTTAATTATTTTTTAAATATATGTTTGATTTTTCTCATGTCATTCGTAAAACAATAATGCATATCTTTGACCTGAGAAAAATTAAAAATATATTTAAAATAAATAATTAAAAAATCTCTTAAATTAATCAACACGCCAAAAACCTGTGTTCCGTCGAGTGTAGCTGTAGCAGATTGAAATAAATTCAATTTAAAATTAAATGAAAAATCATTTTAAAATTACAAGAAATCCAGTAAATTTAGTTTTGACAAAATATCCTTTAAAAATTACAGGAAATCCTGTCAATTTGGTTTCAACAAAATTTCCTTTAAAATTTACAGGAAATCCTGTCAATTTCGTTTCAACAAAATTCCTTTAAAATTTACGGTAAATACGGTCAACTTCGTTTTAACAAAATTTCCTTTTAAATTTAAAGGAAATCTTGTCAGTTTTTTTCAACAGGA